>JAXIVJ010012122.1:0-20000 GCA_036785665.1 Chirona hameri | reverse complement strand
AACCTGACCTGAGATGACCTGGGGTCAAAATTATCACACAATGAGGGTTATTGATGCACCAATAGCTGTGTCAAATTTGGCGGCACTGCGCGCCGCCGTTTTCCGGCTATTCTTGAAAAACCTAAGGGGGGAGGGGGGGGGGGGGGATCAAAATGACCCCCCACCAGGGCGAGTGATAATTTATCAGTTTAATCATTACGTTTACAGGTGTTATTATTTCATTATTTCTATCCAGCACCACTTCGGTCAAGCAAGTCTACAATAGAACAATCGGCCAATCCATCCTTTTTCATGTAGGTCCTTGCCGTCCTTCCGGTTACAACGGCGGAGGCGGAGAGGGTGTTTTTAGTAAGGTGGAGAAGACTCTATCCTCTCTCCGAGCGACAATGACCGAGCTCCGGATGGAGGCGCTGATCATGTGCGAAACCCACCGAGACCTATAGGTCTGACCTATACGGATGACATTATAATGTCATCCGTCAGCGAAGTCGTTGACTTCTTTGCGCGATCGGGAAGTCGCCGGCTATGTTTCAAGCAGGTAAGTAACCCTGAATGCTCGGAGAGGTTTTCTGCCATAGACTGTATGGCAGTAATATGATAAATGCAGCGTTCCCCGTAGGGAAGTGGGTATGCGGTGGGCCAGTGGGTGGGCCACCATAGGGAAGGGGTACAGGACACATTGGCGAATGTCATTTTGCCGAATGTCAATTTGGCGAATGCATATTGTCGAAGGACACTTTGACGAAATGTCTTTTAGACGACATGTGAATATGCCGAAAGCAAAATGGCGAATGCCTTTTTGTCGAAATGTCTTTTTGCCGGCATGTCATTTTGTCGAAATGTCTTTTTGTCGACATGTCAAAAGGTGGAAATGTGATTTTGCCGAAATGTGAAAAAGTCGAAATGTCCTTTTGCCGACATGTAAAAAGATCGAAATGTCTTTTTGCCGAAATGTGATTTTGCCGACATGTGAAAAAGTCGAAATGTCTTTTTGCCGAATGTCATTTTGCCGACATGTGAAAAGATCGAAATGTCGTTTTGCCGAAATGTCATTTTGTCGACATGTGAATAAGCCGAAATGTCATTTTGCCGAATGTTACTTTGTCGACGTGAGAAAAGGTCGAAATGCTTTTTTGCCGAAATGTTATTTTGTCGACATGTGAAAAAGTCGAAATGCCTTTTTGCCGAATGCCCTTTTATCGACATGTGAAATGTTCGAAATTTATTTTTCCCGAATGCCGAATGCCTTTGGTGTCATGCGCAGCAATTGTTATTTGTCAATATTATTTGTGCGCATGACGCTTTCAGCCTTCGTCTCGGCGCGCTCCTTCATTTCCGCGCGTGCGGCAGACTGCTCCATTGCAGCCCTGCTGGGGGCGTGATTGTGTCCCTTGCTCTCCACAAAGACCCCGCGAGCATACACGCAAAGCCCTTTGAAACTCAGACGCACTCGGGCGCTGCATCTCATGTATATCTTGTAGTCCCCACTCTGTTAGCAAACTGCCATATCAACTTTGGAACCAGCGACACCAATTTGGAATCAGTAATACCAACTTGGAATATTTTTTAAAGCTCAAAACCTGGAACCCTTAAACAAATTGCGCCGCGGACCGGCGCGAAAATTTTGAGTCTTATGCCCTAGATATGCATTCTCATCAATGCGTCACATTGCTTATGGTGCGGACCTCTAAAAATCACCTACCGCCCCCCCCCCCCTTGGCTACGTTCCTGCCCTGGTGGATGGTGCAAAACCACAGCAGCAAGGGAGGGGCAGTGGAGCAGGACGTGCTTGGCAAAAAAGTCATTTCGACCTTTTCATATGTCGACAAAACGACTTTCGGCAAAAAAGGCATTTCGACTTTTTCACATGTCGACACAAAATGACATTTGGGCAAAAAGGTATTTCGACCTTTTCACACGTCGACAAAGTAACATTCGGCAAAATGACATTTCGGCTTTTTCACATGTCGACAAAATGACATTTCGGTAAAAAGACATTTCGATCTTTACACATGTCGGCAAAATGACATTCGGTAAAAAGACATTTCGACTTTTTCCCATGTCGACAAAATTACATTTCGGCAAAAAGGCATTTCGACCTTTTCACATGTCGACAAAATGTCATTCGGCAAAAAGCATTTCGATTTTTTCATATGTCGCCAAAATGACATTTCGACAAAATGACATGTCGGCAAAAAAACATTTCGACATTTTGACACGTCGACAAAAAGGCATTTCGACAAAAAGGCATTCGCCATTTTGCTTTCGGCATATTCACATTTCGACAAAAAGACATGTCGTCAAAGTGTCCTTCGACAATATGCATTCGCCAAAATGACATTCGGCAAAATAACATTCGCCAATGTGTCCGGACACCATAGGGAAGTGGGCCAGTGGGTATTTGGTTACTTCGTCTGCCTGTGTCGCCCGCCGAGATGCGCAAATGGCCTCGAGGTCCGGGAGCAGGGATCTATTTTCAAGAACCTGGCACGGAAGTCGATCATCCTATCCGTATGCGGTGCACAGATGGGTAGCTAAAGTTTCTTGAAATACATATTGAATTTGACGCCATGATCGGGTCATCTGTATTATTGTTTTGAATGGAGGAAGTGCGACTGGTTCGATAATGTTTGAAGTCCTCGCCTTTAGCTCTTTTTTATCGGAACGCAACATCTAACAACGACAAACATTTGTGCAGCGAAATGCGTACTTATTTTTCCGGTCGGACCCTCCCCTCGGTTTACTATCCGAGATTCGGAGGTGGAAATTCTGAAGAAAACTACCATTTATTTGATGCTCCAAGTTCTGTTTAAAGGGAGTGTGCCTACTGTTTTGGAATGTCAAAAATATTTTTCATACGGTAAGTAGCTGTTGGTTTGATTGTTGTATATGATGAAATTCACATCTGGAGCCCCTTTAGTTGAATTTTCACTTATATTGTTTTTTTTTTATTTTTGATTCGATATATATATATATATATATATATATATATATATATATATATATATATATATATATATATATATATATATATATATATATAACGATCGCCACTATGGTGATGTTATGTAAAACGGCGCACATAAGACAATACAATTACGGTCACATCATGCAAGATAGAAAGACGAGTTTTGCACCGCACGTTCTTGCCACTGTGAACTTTATTATGTGCAAGTTTCGTAGCTCTAAATTGATATCTTCTTTAAAAAATGGCCATCGGCCATCATCGAAATGGTCATCATCGAAAAACATGATGGCCGTCCAGTTTCTGTTCGGCTGCTGCTATCAGCGTGCACGAGCTGTTTTGTTGAATTGCTATTGGCCGGCGCTAACAATATGCTAGCAGTTTAATCGATAGTTGCAGTGCTTATAGTAGCGGAAGCCCTCTGGAGTCTACCCGATAACTTTTTGCTCCCAAGCAAATTCCTGGAGTCTTTGAATATCTCAGCAACTAGGGTGAATCTGGAGAAATGAAGTATTGGTTCAATTCAGAAAATTGTGTTCTATAGACCAATGTCAATAACCCCAACTAAGCGATGTGAGTAGGCACACTCCCTTTAAAATGTCTGTTTGCTTCTTTCCACAGACATTGTTTTTCCTTGACCGCAAAAAAAAACGATTCAAATCTAAGATGCTCTTGTTTTTTTTTTGGCAAGGGTCGTCGAACCTTGTAGCAAAAAGTAGTTGGCCCCGAAGACGAACGGATGGATCCGCTCATGCTTAAGGGCACAAAGCCGGCTTGATTCAGCGCAATTTTTCAAGTTGTTTCCTTGCAGTCTGGAACGAAAACATAGGTACAGCTGACAGTTTTGCTCGGTGTAAGGCAATGTCGGAACAATAAAAACTGCAAGCTGACATCTTTCCTTTTTCGATATCCTAAAAGGTCGAAAAACAAAACAAAAACACCAAAATACAAAAATAAAGAAATCATTAGAAATCGTGTGGTTGCAAAATATAGTGGCCCAAATCCGGGAAGAAATCCGAAATTGGGGGTAGGTAAGGTCCGGTAAAAACGCCCCCCCCCCCCAAAAAAAAAACGGCCAGCTGGATCCGCCCTTAGTCACGTTCATTAGGTGCCGTTTGGTTTGGTTTGTGGACCAAGCACCATATCCTCTTGGGACCAAGGCGCTAACTGGAACTCTCACCCTGTTCCGAGGGATATGGGGGCCGGGAAGACTTTTTCAGAGGACCGCCGGGAGATTTGAACCCCGGTCCCCGGCACAGAAACAAGTAACTTACCACTGAGCCAGATTGCTCCCCATGTATTAGGTGCCGTTGTAACTGTATGCTCGGTAACATACTAAATGCCTGTTTTAAAATATTTCTAAAGATCTGCATAGGACCAGTGTGGCCAGTGTGCCACATAGTGGTGCCAATCGGTACAATCATTTTCAGAATTCCGAATTTGTCCAAAGACCGATTCGGTTTTTGGACGGACATAAACATATTTCTTTGGACATTTTCGGACATCCAATGAAAAAGGATGGCTTGTCGCGAAAATGACTTAGTTACTTTTTATTAAAAAAGAAAGTGTGCCACAGGTAATTCATTTCCATATCAAACACTTTTTATGTTTTCAGACAAACTTCGGACAAACAATGATTTTCGGACAGTTTCGGACGGACAGCTGACCATGGTCTTGGACATCGGTCGGACATTGGACAAATATTTTATGAAACTGGCACCGCTAGGCCAACAATTATCAAACCACCCTTCACTGTAAAAAATAATCACTTCACGGACAAGGGCGTCGCCACCTTCCGAAAGTGTGTGTGTGTGTGGGGGGGGGGGGGAGAGGGGGGAGGCATTTTTAAGTCGATTCTTTTCATGCAACGCCCATAGGCGTAATGTTAAAATCCGAAAATGTTTGGGGGGACGCGTCCCCAACCCATGTTCACGGAGTTAGCGTCAAATAGAATGGGGCGTCGCCTACATGTTAACGAAACATGTTAACGAGGGGGGGGGGAGGCAAATGTCCCCGGCACCCCAGTGACCAAATTTTGCCCCTCTAGTGGCAGCAAAATACGTAGGTAAAAACACAAATACCAGTCTGCGAAATAGAGAAAAAGTCACTGAAGCACGCTTTCAACTTCAGTACACGAAACGTTTACCGCTACCTAGCGTAGCTTTGGAGGTCTTGGGGGCGGGTACCCGTCTCCAGTCGCGTCGGTTCGAAATTGGCGCGGACCTTCGCCTATGTGCAATGCACATAATATTATGCATGTTATATTATTTTTGTTCAGCTTCATTATTGTATTATCATACTGATTTATTTCTATTTTACGTTCATATTTTAGTCATCACACTTTCAAAATTGTGTCAGTATTCAGTAAGCACGCTTAACCATCGGCATGCCTTCGCAGCATTGTTTACCCCCCCCCCCCCCCCCCCCCGGGAGAATTCCTTAGCTGAGGCTCTGCTGGTCAGTCAGCTCACCTTGTACCAGTCGACTGCAGGTCAGTCAGCTCACCTTGTACCAGTCGACCAGCAGGTGTGAGCCCGAGGTGACGGGGCAGAGCAGCTTCACCGAGTCACCCACGTTGGCCGGCACCACCTCTTTGACCTCGTCCGGGTTGATCTGCGGCGGCCCTGCGGCGAGCCAGACAGGGAACAGCTCGGTCAGACGGGGGACCGCGGTCAGTCGGGCCGGGTCAGACTGGAGTCGACGGAATTAGGTGATGCTGAGGTCGGTCGCGGACCACCGAGCAGACTAGGGTTGATCTGTCGAGTGAGGTCGATCTTCGGATCGCCATAGTCAGACTTACATCGGTGAGACAGGTGTGCTCTGTCAGACTGGGGAGGAGAGACACACTCGCACTCGGACCCCGGTGCCAGACGCGGGAGACTGCAGCAGCCCTGTTGATCGCGGATGATACAGGCCGCCGCCGGACGGGAGAGACACATTTGGACGCCAGTTACAGCCGGGAGACTGCGACGCGGCACAGGGCGGCACCGCGCCGCCGCACCGCCGCCGCCCGGCTGGGTGGTCCTGGGGGACAGTACCCATACTGGATCCTAGGGGACAGTATCCATACTGGACCCTGGGGGACAGTACCCATACTGGATCCTGGGAGACAGTACCCATACTGGATCCTGGGGGACAGTACCCATACTGGATCCTGGGGGACAGTACCCATACTGGATCCTGGGGGACAGTACCCATACTGGACCTTGGGGGACAGTACCCATACTGGATCCTGGGGGACAGTACCCATACTGGATCCTGGGGGACAGTACCCATACTGGACCTTGGGGGACAGTACCCATACTGGATCCTGGGGGACAGTACCCATACTGGACCTTGGGGGACAGTACCCATACTGGACCTTGGGGGACAACACCCATACTGGATCCTGGGGGACAGTACCCATACTGGATCCTGGGGGACAGTACCCATACTGGATCCTAGGGGACAGTATCCATACTGGACCCTGGGGGACAGTACCCATACTGGATCCTGGGGGACAGTACCCATACTGGACCTTGGGGACAGTACCCATACTGGACCTTGGGGGACAGTACCCATACTGGATCCTAGGGGACAGTATCCATACTGGATCCTGGGGGACAGTATCCATACTGGATCCTGGGGGACAGTATCCATACTGGACCTTGGGGGACAGTACCCATACTGGACCTTGGGGGACAGTACCCATACTGGATCCTGGGGGACAGTATCCATACTGGATCCTGGGGGACAGTACCCATACTGGACCTTGGGGGACAGTATTCATACTGGATCCTAGGGTACAGTATCCATACTGGATCCTGGGGGACAGTACCCATACTGAACCCTGGGGGACAGTACCCATACTGGACCTTGGGGGACAGTATTCATACTGGATCCTAGGGGACAGTATCCATACTGGATCCTGGGGAACAGTACCCATACTGGATCCTGGGGGACAACACCCATACTGGATCAGTCGTCACTGAAGGTGCCAGCGAGGGCATATACGGTCACACAGCAGTACTCCACGGATCGGATACAGCATAACGGATTGTGTGACAAAGCTGATTCGTATGCATTTCTTGATTTGTATGCAATCTTCCCAATCAAGTCGCTGGTAGCGGCATAACGGTACAAAGCTGAATGCTGAAAAGATAGAAATGCTTGTGTGACACCAGTGGTTTTCTATGATATACTACGACATAACGTGACTTTTTTGGTGTTATCGTGTCTCAATATCACAGCCAAATGGATGGACATCTCAGCCTCAAGACGTAATTATACACGTACATTGACAGCAAACCCGCAACCTTACGAAGGTCTCTTAAATCACATTACCACCTACATATGATTATGAATACTCGTCGTCGAGCCATACAATAACATAGAAAAGCGCAGTGGCGTACCGGGGATTCACTCCAGGGGAGGGGATTTTTTTTTATCAGGGGGCATAAGGTACCCCCACCAAAAAAAAACTCACCGGATTTGGCCCACTATATTTTTAGAGCGGCATATTTTCAACAATGTTTTCTCTCAAAATTGTAAAAAAATCCTCTTTTTTTTGTTCTACCAAGGGGCCCCAAGGTACCTACATCCACAAAAACTCGCCGTATTTTGGCCAAGCCGGCCAAATTTACGGTGAGTTTTGTGATAGTACTGTGGGCACAGGCCCTATTTCGTGTACTGATTGACTAGCCAAAAGGACCAGGTCCAGTTCATGCTCCAAAGGCCTTGGTTGTTCATCCATAAACCCCAGATCGGCCTTACAAGGGCCACCACGGTCGACCATCTAGTTGCCCCGGTCGACCCTCGAGGGGCTCAGCTAACCCTCCAGAATCCCCGGCCGACTCTCCAAATTGGAAGGGCGCCCGTGACCGTAAGCATTATTGTGCTACACAAAAACTGCAACCATATTGAAGGAACTATGATGTTTTGTTTGTTAGTTTGCTTTTGCTGGCAATATTCATTTTCGCCGAACCAGCCATACAACTCCGTTAAAAAGATGGGAAGCGCGGCGATAAGCGGGGGTGTGGACGGTACCCTCCCTTTGCCGAGCCCCCGCTGCCAACATAATGTCAAATCAAATGAAGGTCGAAGGGTCATACAATTCGCATCTTCTTGACATGCCAGCCAATGCAAAATCAAAGAGCACAAATAACTTAACTGTATTAGACCGAATGTCGATCATTCGGTCGATCATTCGGTCGCCCCCCCCCCCCCCCTGTATCCGTTCCTGGGTGCCCCCAGGTGAGGATAATTTTAGGACAAAGAAATTGTCTAATACAAAAAAGTTTAAAATGGGACCCCCTCAAAGCAAACTGGATCAAATCCAGTGAGTTAAAAATTCGGAGTAGGTAGGTTGGGCCCTCGATTTGTAATAGGCCCTTTTCAGGGCCCTCGACAAATTTCCATGGGTCCAGTCGTCGCTCCAGGGGTCCTGGTCGTTCATCCATGAATCCCCAGATGGGCCTTGCAAGGGCCCCAGTCGCCCCTCTAGGTGCCCCGGTCGATCCTCGAGGATCCCAGCCGACCTTCCAGGATCCCCGGCCGACCCTCCGATGGATTATGTATTACCCCTGTTATCACATGGTGCTCGAAATAGGGCCCCTCGGGCCCTATTTTAAAAGGGGCGCATACGGCCAAAGGGGCACGTACAGACTTTCAGGGCCTCAGGGGGGGGGGGGGGCGGGGGGCAATTGCCCCGTTTGCCCGCCCTTTGTGCACGCCTGTGGAAAAGCGTGAGTGCAAATCGTCGAAACTCGAAGTTACTTTACTACTAATTTGGGCTACTGTGCATTGCTTCAGTCTTGACTTGAGGCGAAACGCAACATCGCCGATGTCAGATTCCATTTTTGCAAACGGCATAACTGGTATAGGATTTATTCTCCCCATTTCCGGTGTTAAACGGCGCCTTGGCCGGCCCACCACCGCACAGATGGTACCTTCTCCAGAAAAGTTGGGGTGGGGGGGGGGGGGGGGGCTGAACTGGGAAAAATCGCTTAAAGTGCCATCAAAATCCATAGAATACATATTTCCCCCCGGATTTGACCCACTACTCGTCCAAGTTTGGGGGGACTGAAGCCCAAGTTAGGGGGGGCTTCAGCCCCCCAACTGAATAGGATCCTACACCAGCGCCCAGCTGGTGGCACACAACACTGTGGCCAGCTGGGCGGACAGCGGCGTTAGGTCGGCTCGAGCGGCCGCAGTGACGGCGCCGGAGACGGTGGGGGCGGCACGTCACATCAGAGGACGGGCTGCAGGAGACGGTGGGGGCGGCACGTCACAGCAGAGGACGGGCTGCAGGAGACGGTGGGGGCGGCACGTCACAGCAGAGGACGGGCTGCAGGAGACGGTGGGGGCGGCACGTCACATCAGAGGACGGGCTGCAGGAGACGGTGGGGGCGGCACGTCACAGCAGAGGACTGGCTGCAGGAGACGGTGGGGGCGGCACGTCACAGCAGAGGACGGGCTGCAGGAGACGGTGGGGGCGGCACGTCACAACAGAGGACGGGCTGCAGGAGACTGTGGGGGCGGCACGTCACAGCAGAGGACGGGCTGCAGGAGACGGTGGGGGCGGCACGTCACATCAGAGGACGGGCTGCAGGAGACGGTGGGGGCGGCACGTCACAGCAGAGGACGGGCTGCAGCTGGCGCCCCTCCCCGCTCCGCTCCGGCCTGAGAGCGCCGGACCGTACGTGTCCAACACTATACCGGCACCAGGCGCTGCCCAGAGAGTCATCAGTGTCGAGTCAGAGTCATCATCAGACTCAGCAGACTGGTTATTGATTCGACACTGATTGAATCGATTGGAATCGTTCAATCACGTCAATCAAAATTAATTGAATCAAAACATAATTGATTTACCACCGGATATTTTGATTCATGAATCGTTATTGAATCAAAACCCGCATCAAATCAAGGCTGATTGAATCAAAAGATATAACGATTCAAGTACACTGGTAAATTGTGCAAATACATGCAGTCCCATTGGCTGCATTCATTTATACTGAAATACTCTTGCTGTAACAATGTTTTAATGATTATATATATATATATATATATATATATATATATATATATATATATATGCATGTTTCCATTTGTGTTGATTTAACATAATTCACCTAATATATTTAAATGTTGAATCAAACGTTAATCGATTAAAATATTTGTTCTGATTCTTTGAATCGGAAGGAATCAATTCGCAAAATTGTATCAGTGAATCGAACGGTGATTGAATCATTCAGATTCCAAAATGAATCATGATTGAATCGTTCCAAGGAAGTTGAATCAATAACCAGTCTGAGTCAGAGTCATCAGTAACGAGTCAGAGTCATCAGTGTCGAGTCAGAGTCATCAGTGTCGAGTGAGAGTCATCAGTGTCGAGTCAGAGTCATCAGTGTGTCGAGTCAGAGTCATCAGTGGCGAGTCAGTCATCAGTGTCGAGTCAGAGTCATCAGTGTGTCGAGTCAGAGTCATCAGTGGCGAGTCAGTATCAGTGTCGAGTCAGAGTCATCAGTGTCGAGTCAGAGTCATCAGTGTCGAGTCAGAGTCAGCAGTGTCGAGTCAGAGTCATCAGTGTCGAGTCGGAGTCATCAGTGTCGAGTCAGTCATCAGTGTCGAGTCAGAGTCATCAGTGTCGAGTCAGAGTCAGCAGTGTCGAGTCAGAGTCATCAGTGTCGAGTCGGAGTCATCAGTGTCGAGTCAGTCATCAGTGTCGAGTCAGAGTCATCAGTGTCGAGTCAGAGTCATCAGTGTCAAGTCAGAGTCATCAGTGTCGAGTCAGAGTCATCAGTGTCGAGTCAGAGTAATCAGTGTCGAGTCAGTCATCAGTGTCCAGTCAGAGTCATCAGTGTCGAGTCAGAGTCATCAGTGTCGAGTCAGAGTCATCAGTGTCGAGTCAGAGTCAACAGTGTCGAGTCAGAGTCACCGGTGTCGAGTCAGTCATCAGTGTCGAGTCATCAGTGTCGAGTCAGAGTCATCAGTGTGTCGAGCAGGGCGTCAGGCGCTGACGACCGGAGACAAGTCAGTCATAGTCGTGGCATGATAGGTGGCTATTTGGGTTTGTAAAGTTTTCCGCTCAGCTCGTGTATGTTTTAGCATGCGCCTATTTCAGCCCACAGCGGTTTTATTTTGAAGTGATTGAGTGAAAAGCTGATAGCCAGCAGCATTGTGCATCTCATTTGAATAAGGCTGAATCAACAAGGCTGTCTGCATAAGCAGACTCTGCACTCATAAGCGGAACCAGGTCTCATACTGGATTCAGTCCAGTGTTACCCATCTGGACTGGAAGCCAGAATCCGGCTCCTAACGCGCGGAGACCAGACCGGTCTCAGCTGGTGTGGTCCAGCCAGGGGCGCAGCCAGACCTTCAGAAAGGAGGGGAGCAAGCCCCTGGGAGAGGCTCCCCCAAACAAAAACAAAATACCCATGGATATGACACACTACGGATTTCGGCCACTTTATTTTGTGAGGCCCCCTTTTAACAATTTTTCTTCGTGAACTTTTGATGAACTGGATTGGACCAGGGCCCTCAGTAGGCATTGTACTGAGCGCATTACTAATTTATATTGCTACGTACAGGAGAGTAAGCGGCGCGAAATTGTTACGGGTCTGCCTGATAAAACCAAGAAATATAGGCGGTGGGCATTGTAGAGGATACAAAGCTAAAAATGCGATTTATTCAATTCAGCGTTACGACGAACCGAAGACGATGACTATGACTTCGTTATGACGATGCAGACTGGTTATTGATTCAACTTTCTGGAATGATTCAACTTTTTGGAAGGATTCAATCATGATTAATTTTGTAATATGAATGATTCAGTCACTGTTTGATTCATGGATAACCATTTTGAGAAATTATTCTTCCCGATTCAAAGAATCAAACCATATTTTGATCAAATCACGTTTGATTCACCATTGAAACAGCATTGCACAGTCTTTTTGATTCAATCAGCATCTACATTACTATTTGATAAGCGTCTGTCTGTCTGTTTGTTTGTCTGTCTGTCTGTCTGTCTGTCTGTCTGTCTGTCTGTCTGTCTGTCTGTCTGTCTGTCTGTCTGTCTGTCTGTCTGTCTGTCTGTCTGTCTGTCTGTCTGTCTGTCTGTCTGTCTGTCTGTCTGTCTGTCTGTCTGTCTGTCTGTCTGTCTGTCTGTCTGTCTGTCTGTCTGTCTGTCTGTCTGTCTGTCTGTCTGTCTGTCTGTCTGTCTGTCTGTCTGTCTGTCTGTCTGTCTGTCTGTATGTCTGTCTGTCTGTCTGTCTGTATGTCTGTATGTCTGTATGTCTGTATGTCTGTATGTCTGTATGTCTGTATGTCTGTATGTCTGTATGTCTGTATGTCTGTATGTCTGTATGTCTGTATGTCTGTATGTCTGTATGTCTGTATGTCTGTATGTCTGTATGTCTGTATGTCTGTATGTCTGTATGTCTGTATGTCTGTATGTCTGTATGTCTGTATGTCTGTATGTCTGTATGTCTGTATGTCTGTATGTCTGTATGTCTGTATGTCTGTATGTCTGTATGTCTGTCTGTCTGTCTGTCTGTCTGTCTGTCTGTCTGTCTGTCTGTCTGTCTGTCTGTCTGTCTGTCTGTCTGTCTGTCTGTCTGTCTGTCTGTCTGTCTGTCTGTCTGTCTGTCTGTCTGTCTGTCTGTCTGTATGTCTGTATGTCTGTATGTCTGTATGTCTGTCTGTCTGTCTGTCTGTCTGTCTGTCTGTCTGTCTGTCTGTCTGTCTGTCTGTCTGTCTGTCTGTCTGTCTGTCTGTCTGTCTGTCTGTCTGTCTGTTTGTTTATTTGTTTATTGCACATAATCAGCCACAGGCAACATCACCCACTAACGGCCGAAGTCAATAAAACCCCACCACCCACCCACCCCACCCAACATGCACACTCACATACACACGCACATATATACACACACAAATATACCTATATGTAAACATAAAAATTAGTTCGCTGATGAATAAATAAATTATAACAAAGATAAATAAAAGCATGTATAAATAAAAGTACACGGCTGTAAAGCAGAGTCGCCTAAAATATTATGAGTGTAAACATCGAAATGAATATGAACACATAAAGTAACATCTCGTTTGCACTTCACATCATATATGTGCCCACACTGGCTGCGAAATCAAGCAAATTTGACCGAAAGAACTGTGATGGCTGGAAAAAGTCCTCAGCCGGCTTCTTGAGCATAAAATCATTGATAAGTTTGGGAACACGTATCTTAAAGCTATTTTGCACAGTGTTGACACGCCCAAACGGCACATTGAAGAGCCCTGTCTGACGGGACCGGCGACCGGGAGCCAGCAGAGCAAATGCCGTCACCAGGTGGGTGCAGTCTAACCGGCCGCTAAACACAGAACGCAAAAACATCACATCAGCCCGTACAAATCTAGCCTTGATTGAGGCACAACGGAAGTGTTCTGTGAGGGATGCATAATCCATGGGACACTGGCCATGCGTCTTAGCACCAAGCCACATCAAAAAACGGTGCTGTAGCCTCTCCAATCTGGCCAAGTGGGATGCCGCTGCACCACCCCATATGACACTACCGTATTCAATAATTGACCTAACGTGGGCATAGTAGGCACATAGAACAGGACGGTAGTCAAATCTCCGCAGTGACATGCACGATGATACCTGCATGCTGCGCATGAGCAGGCCTAGCATTCGGTTCGCCTTGCTGACACATGCATCAACGTGGTCACGAAACGTCAACTTCACATCAAGTATGACACCAAGATCACTAATGCGGGTGCACCGTTCGAGTTGATGACCATCTAAAACATACCGAGATGCAATGGGAGATGTGCGCAGAGTAAAGGTGATGGTCTTGCATTTAGCTGGATTGAGCTTAAGATGCCATGTATTTGACCACTTGCTCAAGCGGCTAAGATCGGCCTGAAGGGAATCAACGTCCGAAGGGGACTCAATTCTGTGGAAAATTTTGACGTCATCCGCATAAGAAAGTGAACAAGTTTGAATATGACTTGGAAGGTCAGCTACATAGCAAGTAAAGAGAAGTGGGCCGAGAATGCTGCCTTCCGGAACTCCGGATAGAACCGGCACCCAGTCGGAATGTTTCCCATCGAGAATGACTCTTTGGGAACGTTGGCTAAGGTAAGACCCAATCCAGCTATATGCATGACCGGTGATATTAAATGAGTGTCTAAGCTTGTGTAAAAGTAACCTGTGACTGACGCTGGTAAAAGCCGACGAATAATCTGTATATACAGCATCCGTCTGCAGCCCCTTTGCTAGTGAGATCCAGCAGTGATCCGTGAAACAAGCCAAGTTGGTTAAACAAGAGCGATTGGGCAAAAACCCGTGCTGACTGCTGGGCAGCGCAGGGAGACATGCACGAAGCAAGGACTCACATACTACTTTCTCTAAAATCTTAGAACTTATTGTTAAAAGTGAAACAGGACGATAGTTTTCGGGAAGCTTTTTTGAGCCTTTTTTGTACACCGGAATAACGTTGGCCCGCTTCCAAGCAGATGGGAACACGCCTGATCTCACTGACAAACAGCAAATGATCTCCAGGGGCACAGCCAGCTCTTCCGCACATTCACGCATAATCCTAGCACTGATACCGTCCGGGCCACATGCTTTGTGCGGGTTGAGGTCGCGTAGCAGCTGAGCAACACGACCTGGCGGAACCTCAAAGGATACGAGGCCGGGAGCGTTCAGAACTGGTGCCTCGGGTAACGGACCACGGTGAGGGTCACTGAACTTGTTGGCAAAACAGGAATTGAACACGTTAGCCCCTCCAAGCACGTCCGCCACGGCCCGGCCACGCCACTCAAGCACAGGAGACATAGCGGCACACGACTTCAGCGACTTAACAAAAGACCAGTAGCGCTTTGGGTTATCCTTAAACTCGCGTATCAGCCCTAACAAGTACGAGCGATAGCTATAGTTGGCCTGCCGCTTAAAGTCGGCCCTAGCAGTCGAGTGAGCCTGAATGTTCACTTCAGTCGGATTCCTCTTCTTCCGCTTATGGGCCCTCTCCTTATCCCTAAGCAGATCGCGAGCAGTTCTATCGTACCAGGGAGGGAATTTGCGACGAAGTTCAATCATGGGCACATAGTCATTAATGGCAGCAGAAACAAGATCATAAAACATGGCAACAGCATTATTTACATCTAAATCGGCAAGCATATTCCAAGGTATCAGACTCAGTGCGCGACGCAGTTCATAAAATCTGCACGCTTGTAATCAAACACCTTGGTCCTGGTAGGTCGGGGAATGACACCGATGTCCGCAGTGAACCGAGTCTCCACGGCCTCGTGGTCAGCGTCGAATATCTTATCGTGGATCTCGGAGTCGACTGCGCCTCCTCGCGAGATGACGAGGTCCAGGAAGTTTCCACCTCTCGTCGGGGCCGTCACCGACTGTTCGGACTCGCTCACAGTGAGAGCGTCAACAAACAGCTCGGCGCGGGCAGTGCGACTTAGAAAAGTCGGTTCCCGGTCCACGTTCCAGGAGAGCTCCGGCAGGTTCAGGTCTCCCGTCAGCAGGAACGGCCGGCCTGTGGCATGCAGTCCACGAATCAGGTCGGTGATCGGCCGCATCGCCTCGTTTTGGTGCGGGGGACGGTAGCAGGTGGCCAGGTAGACGGGTCTGCTGTCTGTCTGTCTGTCTGTCTGTCTGTCTGTCTGTCTGTCTGTCTGTCTGTCTGTCTGTCTGTCTGTCTGTCTGTCTGTCTGTCTGTCTGTCTGTCTGTCTGTCTGTCTGTATGTCTGTCTGTCTGTCTGTCTGTCTGTCTGTCTGTCTGTCTGTCTGTCTGTCTGTCTGTCTGTCTGTCTGTCTGTCTGTCTGTCTGTCTGTCTGTCTGTCTGTCTGTCTGTCTGTCTGTCTGTCTGTCTGTCCGGCACCGCTCAGTTGATTCAGTTTCAAAGTCCCAGTTAATTCACGTGCTGAATTGATGCGGATACCTCCATCCCGGAGATGCCAGCTAGCTATGCATAGGACATATGTGAATGTGGGAGATGGGATAAGTCACCGACGCACCGGAGTTGGTGGGGCGGTGATCCCTTGGCGGGTAATAGGTAATTATGTCCTATGCAGTTCCAGTTCCAGTCCAGTTAATTAACGTGTTGAATTGGTGCGGATACCTCCATCCCGGAGATGCCAGCTAATCGTCCAGCGGAGCGGACGGGTTAGCACTAGTCAATCCCTAATTGCCTATCACTTGCTAGCGCCACCACTTGACCTGTAATCGTCCAGCGTAGCGGACGGGTTAGCACTAGTTGTTTCTATGCGTGTTTTGATTCAATCATTATTCTTGAAGCACAAACTCTGGTAGTGAATCGGTTCTTCTTTGATTCAAGGGATTTTGATTGAACGATTCCAATCGATTCAATCAGAGTCGAATCAACAACCATTCTGTGACGATGACTATCGATGTGACACCGCGAAGCAGCGTGCACATTTTAATTTTAGGTCCTGGAAAACGGAATTTTTATATTGGAACCAGACCGTGAGTGGAGCCGTGAGTGGAGCAGACCGTGAGATAGGTAACCTCTTTCCCTGGTTGCACATCTCGGTATGATGCAAAATATTGAAATGAAGGTAGTTTTTCATATACATTAGCCTCGGATAGTAAATCACGATGACCGGTGTCAGTCAGCGCTCAATAGCACATATGATTACGAGCGAGCGCGAAGCGCTCGCTCGTCCTTCCGTGGTTACGAGAGAGCACGAAGCGCTCGCTCGTCTTTCTGTGGTATATGGGGGAAAAATCTGAATATGAGCGGCCCGGCCCGACCAGTGGCGACGCTTTTGAGAAGCTCATATCTCTGCAACTATACGTCCGATTGACAAGCTGACTTCTTTGCTGAGCAGCCCCATCCAACCTACCCTGTTTGAGACCAGTGCCGAGTCATGTGGGTGACTACCACTGCGCGTGGCGCGTGCCGCGTGAGGGGTGTTGAAAAGTGTTTTCTCGCAAAAACTCTGCAACGTCTGAGCCGATTGTGTGCAAATTTGGTGTGTGGTTAGGGACCCCTCAGCCGCCGCCTTCCCACAAGTCAGGGGTTTAGGCCTCTGCACGTGCGCACGTGCACACCCCTATTATATATGTCAGGAACGGCTGAGCTGATTGTGTTCAAACTTGGTATGTGGCTAGGGACCCCTCAGCCGCTGCCTTCTCACAAGTCAGGGATGGGGTGTCTCTGCACGTGCGCACGTGCACACCCCTAGTATATATCTCAGGAACGGCGGAGCCGATTGTGTTCAAATTTGGTGTGTGGTTAGGGAACTCTCAGCCGCCACTTTCCCACAAGTCAGGGATGGGTTGCCTCTGCACGTGCGCACCCTTTTTGTATCTCAGAAACTACTTGCCCGATGAAGTTGAAATTCGCCATGCATTTCTGTCGCGCTCGCTCGTTCATCGCCAACTTCGGCGTCTTAGCCGAAGTTGGCGATGAACGAGTATACATGTACATATGTACCGAACTCTAACAAACAACTGGTAACAGTGCAAATGGTTTGAAAGCAGCAAGAGGCAGAACGACTTTTCCGCGCATAAATGGTCCCTGTGGATTTGGAGCCTGGGGGGAGATGGCTTGGGGAGATGGTCCTGGCCTGTTCCCACTATTAGCTCTTCGGTCCGGGAAATTGGGCACCGCTGGAGCAGCTTCCGGGTGCCGATCTCCCGTCTTTGCGTTCGCGTCGCCTTTTTCGGAACTCGGCAGACTAGGTAAACATGTAGCCTGCTTGAAAGTGAATATTGTAAGAAGGGAATGGGCCCTGGGGTCAGAAATTACCGCCAAGGAGAGACTCTGTCAGACAATTAATGAAATTAATTTTCCCATTTTCCAAATGTGTATAAGCAATTGCGAAACTTCTGTCATGTTGCGAAGCGGCGCGCAATTTTCCAGTTTTTGACATAGCTGGATTTTGACTGCTGCAAAGTCAATTTGTACGATACATGGTTAACTCTCCCCGCAAAAAGTGAGGGGTCGACCCCCCCCCCCCTCCCCTCCCCCCCTGCCTTCTAGGAGTGGAGAGGAGGTCCAGATCCCCCTCCCCCTGACCCTCCTGTCGGCGACGACCCTGGCTGACAAATATTGCAGCACACACTCTCCTGAGAGGGAAATGGTTAAATTGTTTTGTACCACCCCCCCCCCGAATTCAAAACGCATCAGACTTATCAAATTACCATTTTTAAACCCAAGAAAACATTGCACCAGGTAGGTCAGAATACAGCACATTACCGCTCATTATGACCGCGCCAACCACGGCTAGCAGGCGCTCCAGCTATAGCAGGCGCTCCAGGCGACGGCTAGTAGCCCCTGGGCGGGCTCGAGGGCCCCGTTCATAGACTCAATGGCCCTCCGGATAAGCTCGAGAGGCCCCTGAACAGACTCAATGGCCCCTGGACAAGCGAAGAGTCCCCTGCACATACTCTAATAGCCCCTGTGCAGGTTCGAGAGGCCCCTGAACAGGATCAAATGGATCATCGGGAAAGCTCACGAGGCCCCTGATCAGACTCTAATGGCACCTAGGAAGGTTCAAGAGGCCCTTGAACAGACTCAATGGGCCCTTGGGCAAGCTTGAGAGGCCCCTGGGCAGGTTTGAGAGGCCCCTGAACAGACTCAATGGGCCCCTGGGCAAGCTTGAGAGGCCACTGGGCAGGCTCTAATGGCCCCTGGGCAGGCTCTAATGGCCCCTGGGCAGGTTCGAGAGGTCCCTGAACAGACTCGATGGGCCCCTGGGAACTCTAATGGGCCCTGGGCAGGTTCTAGAGGCCCCAGGACACTGGGCAGGCTCGAGAGGCCCCTGCACATACTCAATATGCCCCTGGACATGCTTTAGATGCCCCTGGACAGGTTTTTGGGGCCTCTGAGTGGGCTCAATGGGTCCCTGGGCATGCCCAAGAGGCCCATGGGCTGGCTTCGAAAACCCTTCAGTGTCTCTGAGGACCCTTGACATGCACCAGAGTGACCCTTGTCGCCTTGCCTGGTTTGAGGGCTCCTCTGTGGCTTTTTGGAAGTCATTTAGCTTATGCAAATAGTATCTGGGCCAATCTCGGTGGGGTCTCCTGTGACCCGTGAGGGGGCAATTGCCCCCCCCCCCCCTTGCCCCCTGGCTGCGCCTCTGGGTCCAGCGCCGGAGTCTGCGGCGATCTCTGGGCTGTTACCCATACCCACCGTCTGGTACCGGCCGACACCGTCCGCCGCATATACGCCGCTGTCGCCGTATGCAACTATATATTCAGCGCGATTCTATCTGCACCCAGATCCCGCACCGATGCGACAGAAAGAACTGCCTTTACGACGCACTCAAGACACGTCATTTCGTGCAGATATGCGATACGGCAGGGACATGGAACGGAGATGTTAGGAGATGATCCTATCGCCGCTCGGCTCCCAGATGCGGATATCACACCTGCAAAGGTCGCAAACGCAATGCAAAGCAGATGCAGCATCATTACAAAATGGCTGCTAACACATTCTGACCAATACAGCCTATTTGCACATTGTGCCTTACAACAGCACACGGGGGCGCTGGCTTCCATATTAACATTGTACGCAATGAGACAGCGTCTATGCTACTGCACGCCCAGTTGAAGGCAGACGGATTGGTATGGGCTCCGCTTGTAGCATCCTAATTTATTGGATTTGAGCGAAATTTACCTTCAGGGGCCTTGTCGCGGATGACAAACCCGCTTGTCATGTTCCAAGAAGCAGCAAGGTAAATTATGCAGTGCTTGTATTCTGATGCGACGTTAACTGGCCGTACCGTGGCATTTCGAATGACGATTTTCCTTTTCAAGTTAACTTCACGTGAACAGTGGGGTGCACACAAGTCAAATGGCCGTCAAAGATGGAGAGACGGCCACAGGTCACTCAAGTTATTACTTCATTTAAAGGAAATAGTTCACCTTCAACATGGGGTTTTGAACTGAGATAGCAGTTGTGTAGCCCGCGTTGGGAAACCCCTATCTGCAAGTTTTCTTGACTGAAAAGACTCTTGAAAAAATAATATATTTGATTTTTTTGGCGAAGGAATACGGTGCTTACGATAGCCTGGGCA
>JAXIVJ010012121.1:12500-40000 GCA_036785665.1 Chirona hameri | reverse complement strand
TTGTTTTCCTCAAGTCAATATTGAGGTCACCAGAAGTCATCAAATGTCAGATTTTCCAGTTTTAGGACTTTGCTCCAGAAACGCCCAGATATCACAGGAGCTATGATAGCTAGGAACAAACGAAACAAAACAAAAAAAAACAATGGAAAACTAACAAATTCAATCGTTAAAGTGTTCTTAGATTTTAGCTTAGGCTAATAGTTTAGGCTCCAGAGCTCATCAAATGTCAAAGGGCTATTTTTTCCAAACAGTTTATCACGAAAAGCCTTTTACCGAATAATGACAAGGCAATAATTTTGACGCTATCGTGTTTGTCTCGTCAAGGCGCTTCCACTCATATTAGTGTTGACTAGGTTAGGTTAACCCAAAAATGTGACCTCAGGTCAAGGTCAAGTTGTTACCCAAGTAGGTCAAGTTGCATATGGGAAGACGTACCGTGACGAGACAAACACATTGGTTTCGGTTTCACTTCTCTATCGTCATTACGTCAAGAGTTATTGCCATTAAACTGTTGGTGACCTTGCATGACCTCGGCTGACCCTGTAGGGGCACTGAACAAAAATGGCACTTAGGTCATCAAGAATGGCCTATAATAGCATGATCCAGAATGAAATAGACTGATGACTTGCGTATCCTTGGAATAGAAAGCATTTGAATATTTCTCCATTGACTTATAATGGGGAGGTCACGAAATTGGCCCGACCTTAGGTCACTGATATACAAAATACAAGACAAACGAATTGTAGATGTTTATGACCTTATGAAATCCTGTAAGTGTAAAACCGATCATCACACACTGTGACTGGTACGACCACAAGTTCTTTTGGAGGTGGGGTCACGTGACCTGATCTGGTGACCTGACCTGGGATGACCCGGGGTATTTTTTTACATAATATGGACAATTAATGCCCAAACAGCTGTGCCAAAAACAGCGACGCTACGCGCCGCCGTTTTCCCGCTATCCGCGAAAAACCCGAGGGAGGTGTCTAAACACCCCCCGGCCCGGCGTGGGGGTGACCCCCCCCCCCCACCCGGCCCGGCGTGGGTTAAAATATAGGGATGATATGAGCGTGCAACCAGGTGTAAGGGTATTCATGTGAAGTAAAAAAAAAAATGAACCCACCTGAGCTGGGGTCATTTTTGTATGTGCAACTTTTTGTCGGGGCCACTCAAAACACTTTTACCACCCCTGGATATTAACCCCCTTGTATCCGTCTTTATTCGGCCCACCAATCGTTTAGAAAAATCGACACTGCTAGGGTTGTACTTATTATGTGTTACTTATCCCCTGTTCAACAAGCTTTCGCTGATGCTCCACCCTCCCACTCAATAACTTTTCGCTGACGTCCCCCCCGTTCAACAACTTTTTCGCTAAGGCTCAACCCCCTCCCCGGTCAACAACTTTTCGCTAACGCTCCCACCCCCATCCTCCCCCCTCCCTCCGGTCAATAACTTTTCGCTGACAACGCTCACTCGGCTCGATCCCGTCCCCCACCCTCTCATTTTAAAGGCGTGGCGGACCAGGGGTGTTAAAATGTCCCGTCCTGCTGGACGACGTCGGAGAACAACATTTCCCTTTTCCTTGCCAGGTTGGCTAATTTGTCATCACAAATGATCCATCAGAGAAGTCACATTCTGCATTTTTGCATGTGTGTGTTTTTTACATAGAATAGTGGGATATTCAAATGGAAATTTCTGCTGAATTTTCGGGACATAATTATGTTTCATACATGAAAATGATGTCCCACAGTCTACCAAAAAAATACGCGTCCCACATAGCAACAGTGATATCAGTTTGGCACCACCAGAATGGCAGCATATTAGACCACACATATAGTTGTTTTTATAGACCATACAAACTACCAAGTTGTCTGTATGTAAATACTATTTCAGTCGTCAGCGGTTTGGGAGAACCGCGGAAGACCACTCATCATTGACTTTGAACGGGAGACTCTCCGCTGTCCGTCCGGCGGATCCACTGGTTTTATCCGCCAACTTCGCTGCATAGTAGAAACTGGTATACATTTTGGAACAAATTTAGAAACCCAGAGTATATTTTAGATTGATGACCAATGATCATGGAGGCATGATCATGAGGCATTTTAAAACCTCGATTTGGAGCGATCATCGCTTTGGAAAGCGACGCATGTTAGCAATGTTTTAGCAATTATGTGAAGCACCCCTTGCTTCCGAGTTCAAGGTAAGATTAAGTACAAATAATTAATAATATAGTTGCTCAAAAAGTGGATACAATTAATTGCATATAAAGTAGGGAAAACTTAACATGCCACCACATCAGACTTGGCACTTTACTGGTGGTGTTGACCGTTGGTTTTGTAACTTGGGGACATGTCAAGACATACAACTTTCATTATGTTATTTGTGGTGTATTGGTGTCTGAAAGTCATTCCAGACAAAGGGTTCTCAGTTTGAAGGGAAAAACAGGGTAAACAACTATAACCCCGGACACGCCCTACAACATACTTTTCATGCTATTGTTGATGTACACTCACAACATCGCGACACACGACCCGGGTGTTAACTTCTACCACAGGGGTTAATTTGGAAATTTACTCATGCATGGAGTGTAATTGTTGAGGCTTTGCTATCTACACTCATGGCAGACACCGGCGTAGTGGGTTAGTGCCGACCACCATCGCATTGTGTGTTCACCGATACATGGGGTGTCGAGGTGTCGCAATACTCATGCGGGGGTGTCGATTGACGCCTCAGCTGGGCGTATTGCAGGAGTTCGTTCACCACTGGAAGAGGCGTAACACGTCACCGCGGCATAGGGTGTCGAGGTGTCGCAATGCTCATGCGGGGGTGTCGATTGACGCCTCAGCCGGGCGTATTGCAGGAGTTCGTTTACCACTGGGAGAGGTGTGACGATCGCCGCTGCTTGAGGTGTCGTGACTCAGACGCACGCAGACGGCGGCGCGGCGTTAGTTGCGCGCGCACATCGCCGCCGGCCGGCCGCGCCAGCTCAGTTGCGTCGTGGCCTTGGCCGCGGCAGGTTGTGCAGAGTGCGTGCGTCGGCCGTTGTCATTGCATTCAAGTTGCCGTTGAGTTGCGAAAGGCTGTCAATCGTGCTGTCGTGATCGGAGTTATAAGTTCCTAATTGTGAGCTGTGAGTGCGTTCTTTCGTTCGTTCTTTTAATCTTAGAAATGTAGTTAATTGTCAATTTGTGATCGATAAACATTAGGCATGCTAGCGTCTATATGTTTCATGCCCTCCCGTCACAATCAATTGTATTGCTTATCCGGTCGGAGCTGCACCGACCAAGCTTCTACAAACATATGAATATACGTAGCTGACTGTTGATCCATGGTAACTATGATTATTTATGAGTATGCTTGAGCTTGATGATGATGATTTTGTATGTTGATGTTGATACATGGATCTTTTTACAATAATGCACGGTTTTGTTAATATAATGGTCTTGCACGGAAATGTACTAATTTTTAGTTGCTCAGATTGGGTAGGTTGGCGCGAGTGGTCAGAGTCAGGTCAGAGTGCTCAGATTGGCATGAGTCTTGCGAGTTGCGACACGTGTCTGAGCCGGCGCCGGCAGCGGCCGCCGGCCGCCATGCGTCTGTGTCACGACACCCCAAGCAGCGGCGACCGTTACACCTCTCCCAGTGGTAAACGAACTCCTGCAATACGCCCGACTGAGGCGTCAATCGATATCCCCCCCCCTCCCCCCACATGAGTATTGCGACACCTCGACAACCCATGCAGCGGTGACGTTACGATTCTCCCAGTGGTAAACGAACTCCCGCAATACGCCCGGCTGAGGCGTCAATCGACACCCCCGCATGAGTATTGCGACACCTCGACACCCCATGCAGCGGTTATCAAGGGTGTTCCGTTAAACCTATAAACCCCATGCAGCGGCGATCACGGTTGTTCCGATACACCTCCCTGAGTGCTAAACAAAACACCTTCCAGGCGACGTATTTTAGATTTTGTGGGCATCACACGGGCTAGAGGTGTCGACACCCTGCGCGGGTGTTGATTTTTTGTGAGTTTAGTGTGTCGGTATCGATTTCATCATCAATAGCATGGAAAGTATGGCATTATGATGTGTCTGGTGTCAATGTTGTCTTGTCTACCTGTAAAAAGTCTGATTAAATTACAAACTGTTTGTATTTGCTTTTGGTTCAGACATTCTCCCCCCCCCCCCCCCGCCTTGTTATTTCATGTTATTGGTGGTGTGTTGGCGTCTGAAAGTTGGTGTCTGAAAATCATCCCAGGCAAAGGGTTGTCAGTTTGAAAGGAGAAAACATGGTAAACAACTGTAACCCCGGACACGCCCTAACAACATACTTGTATGCTATTGGTGATGAAGTGTGTCGGTATCGATTTCATCACCAATAGCATGCAAATTGTATGGCATTATGATGTGTCTGGTGTTAATGTTGTCTACCCTACCTGTAACAAGTCTGATTAAATTAAAAGCTGCTGGTATTTGACCTTTGGTTCAGTAATTCACCCCTCCCCCAAAGTTGGTGGGGCGACTGCCACACCAACTTTGATTTTGGCCCACCATTTTTATGTTGTGCCCCACCAACTTTTGTCAGATTTGAAGGTTTACTAGTGTTAAACTGTTCATTTGTTTACCTCAGCCATGCACAGCAACCACCCAATATGTTATTTTACCCCTCCAACTTGCTCTGAAAAGCTCCACCTATGCTGTCTATGAGATGGTCTGTCTGGGGGGTCCGGGGGGGGGGGGGGCGACAGCCCCTGGTAGATTCTGCAGTGTAGCGATGTGAATGCGAGCGGCGCATTCTAAACGTGGGTCCCTACGATGTTAATTGCTGTAAATGTTAGGTCAAGTTTGATTATGTATCGTTTTTTGTGACGTCATAGCTTTGGTATTACTGGTACACTTCTCTGTCTGTCATAAATGAAAACAAATATTCACATTAAATGACAAATATTGCTTAGGACCTGTCTATACTCTCTTCTTCTATAGGGACTTCAAGAACTTGACAATGTCTTTAATCTTGCATCAGCTACAAAGTAAGCTTGTCAGAGTTTCTGCAACTTTATTTTGTCATATACGAGAAATATTTCACAGAGTATAAATATATGTATTGCTTCAACAAGCGTATTAGTGTTGCTGGATAACCATTTTCCAACTTTCGATTTGGTCGGAGAACCATAGTCTATTTCTACCACCACTGGACTGGCGGAGCCCCTGGTCAGGCCTGAAAGGGTTCGGTCAGGCCGGAAAGGGTTCTGTCCAGACCTGAGAGGGTATGGTCAGACCTGAAAAGCCTTGACGATTCTTACTAGGACACTAGCCAGACTTCAAAGGGCCTTAAACTAGTCTGAGAGGACCCTTGCCAGACCTCAAAGCGTCCTATGCCGGTCTGAGCGGGCCTCCAAGGCACCATAAAGCAAGACCTTAACCCGGCAGTCACTGGGGTATATTCTGTAACACTACTCACTGGGGGGGGGGGGCTTTTTTAGCCCCCCCCCCCCTCCTGGCAACTTCAGAACCAATGATGACAGAACCAATGCCCAATGAGAACCAATGATCGCAGCGAGACGCGCAGCGCGGCATTCGAAAGCACTCAATGATATAAACCTAACACATCTATATTATTAAAGACAGAGTGCTCGTCCGTCCGATGTGCTGTCACACTTTGGCGTGCTGGTGCTCAGAGATGGTTATACTTAAAAGCTGTAATTTTCGCAACCGTTCGGATCGCGTCGCACTTGGACATTGTGTAATTTGGTGTCGATCCGGGGCTGAGGGTGGCGCGTGGCGCGTGCAAACGTCTCACATAGGTTTAACATAGGAAACGCGAAATTCTGAAATCGCGAAAAACGGGCAAACGCCCGCGCGGTTCCTCGGCCGCTGCTCGGCAACCGAGGGTTACAGCGACATGCGCTAAACACGCTCCGATAGAGAATAAATTGGCCTGGCGTGTCACAGTTGTTCAGAGCAAGGCTTATTTCAAGTCCAAAGTTATGACAACTTACATAAAAAGCGGCATTTTCAGTATTTAAATCGGTACTCTGAAACTGTTCAGCATAGAACACTGAGACTTCACCACTTTGCAGGCGAAAGCACCCTCTTTAAATATATTTGTAACACAAAGCTGTTAGAGTAATATTTAGGCAGACTGACAAGCGTTGCAATATTTTTGCAATATTTTTTGACCATGCTATTCTTCCCAACACCGTAAAAGATAACACGAAGACGATTTTTCACACAAAAAAAAAACATTACACACCCGGATAGCGCCGTCTGTACTGACCCATATCCACCAAGAATATTTCGCTTCTACCTAATAGATAACTTATGATGAAGACAGACGTGAATAATTTCTGACGCTAATAACGCTACCTCAGTGGCCTGCGGGACCAGCGTGTCACCGGCCCGTAGTTCAGCCGGCAGCCGGCAGGTGGTGCTGATATACTGCAATCGCTGAGTTCAACAATGACACATGACTGGCGGGACGTGGAAGACCTCGTCTGGGAGATTTTTTGAAGCCGGATGACATATTTCCGGCAATTAAACGGCCAAACTGTGCAGATACTGTGAACGGCATGGGACTTGGGAGAAAACGAGGAACAGAACGAAAATGGTTTTGCTCAGTACGTGTCAAGTTGTACGCAGTAATGTGCCCGTCGTTGAGTTTATGTCTTATGTTTGCCATGCAGTTCTGTCCAAATCGCTTTCATAGCATTATAAATGGGACCGGGACATGGGCAGCGAACGAAATGGCTGGCTATATAAAATTAGCTGGATATATAAATAAATGGTTTTATAAATAAATGGTTTTATTCAAATAAATACCTAAATCGGACCGGTTAGTGGGCATCGACGTATTGGCTGGCTATATAAATTAGCTCGCTATATAAGTAAAATGGCTATATAAATTAAGTGTCCATATAAATTCAGGCCATCTAGTACTTCAAAATGTCAAATTAAGGTCACATGTCAGGTCACAGTCGAGTCAAACGTCCAAATCGAGGTATTTGAGTTTATGGACAATACTTGCCATCCATGGCCTTTGATTGCTCCTATAATTCACCCAAAGTGCTGTTCAAAGGTATGATACATATCCGACATAAGCTAAAGTAAGATTGTTGGAAAAGATCAAGGTCAAGGTCAAGGTCACAAAATGTCACTACACACAAATATCTACGAAAGTCATGCAGCACATGTTTTATGAATGCTTTTACGCGTATAATTCGATAATGATAGTCAATTGTACCACCTGACATCATTTACGTGAAGTTTGTGTCAAGTTAAGGTCAAGTTCAAGTCACTGAAGGTCAAAATTTGAAATTGATAATCGAAATGAAAAATCATGTTTCTATATCATTTTTTCATATTCATCTTGTAAAATACAGTGCTGACATTCATTTGTCTGTATCTGGTCAATAAAGGCATAAACACGCAATTCACAATATGACGTCATGATTTACCCATTACTTTATATGCCAAGTCAGTCAAAAAAGATGATATAATTTTGAAATTTGGTATGTTAGTGGTCAATATGTCGTTATCTGAGATAATTCCGTTTTTTTAATATCTTTGAAAAAATGTGATTTGGTGGGCATTTTTCCGAGCTAAAAAAATATTGAATTGTTTTAGGTTAAAACCCAAAATATTTCGAAATTTTGAGATAGCTAGTTTGTAGCCCTTGCAATTTTCTACTTTTTAGCGTTTTTGATTGCATTTTGCTTCAAGTGGCATTTTGTACGGCCTGGCAAAATTATAGCTGAATTTTGTTGTCAAAATCGTGCTTAGTGACGTCACTAATTCATATATTATATAATATATATATATATATATATATATATATATATATATATATATATATAATATATAGTATTTATATATATATATATTATATATATATATATATTATATATATATTATATATATATATATTAATATATATATTATTATATATATATATTATATATATACATATATATATATATAATATATATATATATATATATTATATATATATATATATTATATATATATATATAGTATATATATATATATTAATACTATAAATACATATATATATATATATACTAAAATTCATATTCATATATCTCAACAATTTCTGACGAAATTGCTTCAGTTTTGCACAAAAGGTGTCAAAATATATGCCCGGAAAGGTATGAAAGTTAGCGTCGATATCTGCATAGTTGTTGAGATACTCTTAATATTTCTAAGGGGGGACTACCCCCCCCCCCCCCCCAGTGACTCGCGGTTAGGGGCACCGGAAGGACACAGCGCAGGGCTCAGGGCAGGACAGGGCAGTGTACGGCAGTGCGGCGCACAGGGCATAGCAGTGCAGGACACAGGGACAGGGCAGGGCACAGGGCAGGGCACAGGGCAGGGCACAGGGCTGGGCACAGGCAGGGCACAGGGCAGGGCACAGGCCAGGCACAGGCAGGACACAGGGCAGGACACAGGGCAGACCAATATGCAGGATACAGGGCAGTGCAGTGCACAGGACATAGGGCTAGGTTAAGGCGATTCCTGGTAAGCATAGCGACAAGACACTGGCACTTTGGTTCTTCAAGCTTGATCATTGCTTTTGGCCATCAAGGGCACATTTCACCTTGGGACGCAGTGGTCCAAAAACGGAAGGCACTGCTTCCCGACGGATGGGGGCTGCGTCACGAAATGGGACGCAGTCAATACGTTAAAATATGTCCTGCAAATAGGGACTGATGTTCCTATTTGCGATTTTGCAAGGGTCCACAAATTGCAAATCACGACAAATTGCATAGGATATAGAAGAGTTTGCATGTAGGTTATATAAAACAATGATGCTATGTCTATCAAAATATGCTTGTCGTTTAGCTATAGCACTGATAGAATCAGAGCTATAGCCGTTCCGCTAAGAGGGTCGCTAATTAGGCAACTTCCTCTACACAATATTGTCAGCACTGGTCAAGTTTGACCTCTAGAATCCCAGCAATAAAGCTAATGATCGTCGGTGTCACGAATGCGTGTCGGTGTATACAGTAGATAGTGCAGCTTTATTGCCAGCTGTCGCAGTGTGTCAGGATTTTTGCCGGGATGGAGGTGCCCACGCCGCCTCCGCCTGTAATCCCGTCCCCCACCCAGCCCAGCCACCGTCCCACTCTATTGATCAAGAGAGCGAGGCTGTTACGTAGTACGCTAGTGCGGAGCTGTATAGTATTGAAGCTATGAAACTCTGTATCGCAGATTGGTATGCAGCACCCCTTTCTGACACTATCTCAGCGCGCCACAATATGTAGTATTGAAGCTATGAAACTCTGTATCGCAGATTGGTAGGCTAGCACCCCTTTCTGACACTATTTCAGCGCGCCACAATATGCAGGATTGAAGCTATGAAACTCTGTATCGCAGATTGGTATGCAGCACCCCTTGTCTGACACTATCTCAGCGCGCCACAATATGCAGTATTGAAGCTATTGAAACTCTGTATCGCAGATTGGTAGGCAGCACCCCTTTCTGACACTATCTCAGCGCGTCACAATATGTAGTATTGCAGCTATGCAACTCTGTATCGCAGATTGGTATGCAGCACCCCTTTCTGACACTATCTCAGCGCGCCACAATATGCAGTATTGAAGCTATGAAACTCTGTATCGCAGATTAGTATGCAGCACCCTTTCTGACACTATCTCAGCGCGTCAGCAATATGTAGTATTGCGCTATGCAACTCTGTATCGTAGATTGGTATGCAGCACCCCTTTCTAGCACTATCTTCAGCGCGCCACAATATGTAGTATTGAAGCTATGCAACTCTGTATCGAGATTGGTATCTAGCACCCCCTTCTGCCACTGTCTCAGCGCGTCACAATATGCAGGATTGAAGCTATGAAACTCTGTATCGTAGTTTGGTATGCAGCACCCCTTTCTGACACTATTTCAGCGCGCCACAATATGGCAGGATTGAAGCTATGAAACTCTGTATTGTAGATTGTATGCAGCACCCCTTTCTGACACTATCTCAGCGCGTCACAATGTAGTATTGAAGCTATGCAACTCTGTATCGCAGATTGGTATGCAGCACCCCTTTCTGACACTATCTCAGCGCGCCACAATATGTAGTATTGAAGCTATGCAACTCTGTATCGCAGATTGGTATCTAGCACCCCCTTCTGACTCTATCTCAGCGCGTCACAATATGCAGGATTGAAGCTATGAAACTCTGTATCGTAGATTGGTATGCAGCACCTCTTTCTGACACTATCTCAGCGCGTCACAATATGTAGTATTGAAGCTATGCAACTCTGTATCGCAGATTGGTATGCAGCACCCCTTTCTGACACTATTTCAGCGCGCCACAATATGCAGGATTGAAGCTATGAAACTCTGTATCGTAGATTGGTATGCAGCACCCCTTTCTGACACTATCTCAGCGCGTCACAATATGTAGTATTGAAGCTATGAATCTCTGTATCGCAGATTGGTATGCAGCACCCCTTTCTGACACTATCTCAGCGCGTCACAATATGTAGTATTGAAGCTATGAATCTCTGTATCGCAGATTGGTATGCAGCACCCCTTTCTGACACTATCTCAGCGCGCCACAATATGTAGTATTGAAGCTATGAATCTCTGTATCGCAGATTGGTATGCAGCACCCCTTTCTGACACTATCTCAGCGCGCCACAATATGTAGTATTGAAGCTATGCAACTCTGTATCGCAGATTGGTAGGCAGCACCCCTTTCTGACACTATCTCAGCGCGTCACAATATGCAGTATTGAAGCTATGAAACTCTGTATCGCAGATTGGTATGCAGCACCCCTTTCTGACACTATCTCAGCGCGCCACAATATGTAGTATTGAAGCTATGAATCTCTGTATCGCAGATTGGTATGCAGCACCCCTTTCTGACACTATCTCAGCGCGTCACAATATGTAGTATTGAAGCTATGAATCTCTGTATCGCAGATTGGTATGCAGCACCTCTTTCTGACACTATCTCAGCGCGCCACAATATGTAGTATTGAAGCTATGCAACTCTGTATCGCAGATTGGTATGCAGCACCCCTTTCTGACACTATCTCAGCGCGCCACAATATGTAGTATTGAAGCTATGAATCTCTGTATCGCAGATTGGTATGCAGTAGAGATGCAAATGTCAGGACCACGGAGTATGCGCTGACCCAAATTCAGGCCCGGCGTGCCTGAAACTGTGTCTGAACTCAGGCTTGCCGGTCTCATGCCGGGCTCAGCACAAGTTAACAATTAAAAATAAAAATAAATAAATAGAAATAAATATTGGCAGAGGTCAGAACATACATGCTTAAAGATCATGATAAATTGAGAAAAAAATATACAATAGTAAAACACCATCATAACAAATAGCAATGTTACAGCTTACAAATTAAAAGTGATAACTAGTATGACCTAGTAAGGAGTGGACACAACAGTGAAACTTAATAAATACAACTACTGGGTCAATTCATGATCAATTCATCAGCTCAGTAACTGTGTGAGATCCAAGTGCAGTCAAACATAGACAGCTACCCGAAATCATATTCCACAGTCATCAATAGTAACTAGGTGGGGTGGGAGAGCACCATACAATTTTATATTTAGTCATCCCTTTGCCCCAGGTCACCCCAAAATATTTTGTATAACAAATAACAAGTACCTATTGAACAAAACGACCTACCTATATGATAATAATTATTGTTATTATTGTTATTGTAATTATTGTTATTAAATTATTGTTAATATTGTAAGTACATATTACTGATAATATTTATTGATACATATTTACTATTTAGTTCCACATGAGAAAGTACATATTCAAGTCATATCATTGGTCGTTTTGGTAGTGAACAAATATTGTATTTTATGCAATTACAATTGTAAAGGTGGAAAGACTGCCAAACACAGCAAAAACATTTTGCAAAGAAAACTTAAGTGGCCTAACCGCCCCTAAGACCTTATCCCAGAATGCAAACCTGTCTAGTTCCACTTCAACTTCTTATTACAATAGCTCCATAATTGATATATGACCTTGCATAATTCCACGTGACACCCTCCACAACAACACCTTCCAAACCAATTCCAACCATACGTCCCAAGCAAATGTGTTTTGATGCGTTACATTTGCGACGCATTCGCCAGGCCTGGGCCGTAACAGAATCGCGATTCACATGTGTCAATTAAGCAGCAGATCGATATTCGCGAATGTCTGTCACTTTGATCTGTCTGTCATATCTACAACTTCACACCTCAGAATCGTGACGCCTCAGAATTGCGTGAAGAAGATGTTCATGTTCGTATTCGAAAATAAGCTGTAATACCAAATCCTAACCCTTGGGGCCAGTTCAAGTTTAAATATTTTTAAAGAAGTTCATCGGCCAAAGGTCCTCAATATGTTGACATTTTCATTTGGGTGATTTTAAGTCATTTATGGTGATAAAGTTATTCATTTCAGTGACGGGATTAATTGTGTGCGCCGTTTTGAGCTCCACGATTCACAATTGGCAAATACTTCAGCCGCAGCATTAGGCGCAGCAGTGAAGTTGTACCAATGCTATATAACAGGTAACAGGTTGTACGGCCCAGAGTACTTGATCAATTACGGCCTTGGCCTTGGCAGTGAAGTAGCTTTATTTCTCTGTGCCCAATGTCTGTATAAATATGTGCCAAGGCCGTATAAGAGTGGCTCTGTGCATGTGGCTCGCTTATATGTTAGTTATATGTAGATATCTTGGCTTGGATAGTGAGGAAACCGAGGATACTCTGTAATTTAAAACAAGTTGATTATTGTATTTTTGCCATTCAAGATATGATTGTCACTCCCAATGTTTATAGTACGTTTGTCATACTAAATGTCCAGGAAAACTTGCCTTTTACCCATTATCCTGTGAAGTATATTTATTATTTACTAGTCCATGTCAACATTGATCAAATAGGTAGTAGGTTACGTACCTCAACCTTGTTTGTAGAAGCTATTACAATTACAACCCAAACATTGCATTGTGTGATGTTGAGTGACGAGTGCATACTTATTACATACTTTTAAGCCGCTCGTTCGGACTTGCATGATTCTAATTTCTATCATGCTTTTCTATTTTTGCAAAGCACCAAAGATGAAAGAAGTCTACTCACCTTGACCTGTTCCACTCTCCTGCTAGTCTGTTGTTGATTATTTATCTCAAGTTCTGACTTTTGTGGGATTTCTTTTTGAAATCATGTATTTTTAGTCTATATTTATGCCAGAAATAGAATCAATATCACAATTCATAATTTGGGAGTGAAAAATTCACTCCTAAATGGTGAGTGAAGGTGGAAAATCATTCACATTTGGGTGTCATTTCCCGGTATTAGTGGAAAAACAGAAAGGTGGACCAGTAATACCAAGCTAAGACGTCACCAAAAACTACACAATAAAACCTGACCTAACCTTTACAGCAATTATGGTAGCAGGGACCCACATTTAGAACACTCAGCAGTCCACTCACATTTGCTCGCTGTACTGTGGGCCAATACCCCAGACACCTCAGACGGCTAGCACTATCAACTGGAGTTGTTGCAGCAGTTGGCCGCCAGGGACCGCTAGTGAGGTGAGGTGTGATGACGTCGCAAGCAAATGGTACCAGTTAAATATTTAACGCAAAGCCTAAATGTGTATTTATTTATTTATTTATAAATAAATAAATATTTAACAGTACTATTTGCTTGCTACGTCATAACATCCTGGCTCACTAGCGGTCCCTGGGTGGCCAACTGCTGCAACAACTCCAGGTGATAGTGCTAGCCCCTCAGACCATCTTGTAGTCATCTTGTAGTACGAGGAAAACCCCACTTTCGTTTTGAGGCGTTCTTTCGAATGGTGGCCATTACGTGGCCGTGCGTTGAACCGTGTATCCGTATAAAGGTACATATGGTCGATTTTGATGGATTTTGATAGTTTGACCTTGATGGGTGACCTTAGGTGACCTAAATCGAAATTCAGAGGAAAACCCCACCTTCATTTTTAGGCACTCTTTCGAATGGTGCCATTAAAAAACCGTGAAAAGCACCGTTTGTCGGTAAAAAGGTACATAAGATTGATTTTGGTTGGTTTTGATAGTTTGACCTTGATGAGTGACCTTGGGTGACCTAAATAGAAATTCAGAGGAAAACCCTACCTTCATTTGGAGGCGCTCTTTCGAATGGTGTCTTTAAAAAACGTGCTAAGCACCGTGTGTCCGTAAAAAGGTGCATAAGGTCGATGTTGGTTGATTTTGATAGTTTGACCTTGATGGGTGACCTTGGGTGACCTTAATCGAAATTCCGAGTAAAACCTCACCTTCATTTTGAGCCGCTCTTGCGTATGGTGGCCATTGCGAAACCGTACGGTGTATCGTGTATCCGTAAAAAGGTACATAAGGTCGATTTCGATTGATTTTGTTAGTTTGACGTTGATGGGTGACCTTGGGTGACCTAAATCGAAATTCAGAGGAAAACCCCACCTTCATTTTGAGGCGTTCTTTCGAATGGTGCCATTTAACAAAAAAACGTGTAAAGCACCGTTTGTCTGTAACAAGGTACATAAGGTAGATTTTGATTGATTTTGATAGCTTTACCTTCATGGGTGACCTTGGGTGACCTTAATCGATAATCGAAATTCCGAGGAAAATCCCACCTTCATTTTGAGCCGCTCTTTCGAATGGTGGTCATTGCGAGGCCGTGGTGTACCGTTTATCCGTAAAAAAGGTACATAAGGGTACACAACCTTCTTTACTCATTTGACCTTGCCCCAAGACCTTGGAATTAAAAATAACATCAGATTCGTGATTCTCGTAAGCGACTTGACCTACATGCGTATTTTCGGCAAACATCACAAATATTAGCGCGGAAATCGCAAATATTAAGCACCACGCAGTCAGCTCATTTTTTCGCGTCTACGAAGAATGCAACCTTTATTGTTCGACCACATATTATTTGTTTATTTTACAAAGTAAATACCAGACAATTGTTTACAAAAAGAGCATAATAACCTTCCTACTTAAGAAACAGTAGGACGATTATGCCATTTGTCCTACTTGTTGGCTAACTTCACGGCTGTTGGTCATGAAGTTAGCCAACAGCCAGATTTTGATGAATTTTATAGTTTGACCTTGATGGGCGACATTGGGTGACCTTAATCGAAATTCCGAGGAAAATCCCACCTTCATTTGGAGCCGATCTTTCGAATGGTGGGCATTGCGACGCCGTGCGGTGCACCGTTTGTCCGTAAAAAGGTGCATAAGGTCAATTTTGATTGATTTTGATAGTTTGACCTTGATGGGTGACTGGGGTGACCTAAATCGAAATTCAGAGGAAGACCCCACCTTAATTTTGAGGCTTTATGTCGAATGGTGCCATTTAAAAAACTGTGCGAAGCACCGTTTGTCCGTAAAAGGTACAGAACGTCGATTTTGATTGATTTTGATAGTTTGACCTTGATGGGTGACCTTCTGTGACCTAAATTTAAATTCCGAGGGAACCTCCACCTTCATTTGAGCAGGCTCTTTCGAATTGTAGCCATTGCGAAGCCGTGTTAATGTACCGTTTATCCGTAAAAAGGTACATAAGGTCGATTTTGGTTGATTTTGATAGTTTGACCTTGATGGGTGACCTTGGGTGACCTAAATATAAATTCCGAGGAAAACACCAACCTTTTTTTAGCTGTTCTCTCGAATGGGTGGCCATTGCGAGGCCGTACGGTGTACCGTTTATCCGTAAAAAGGTGCAGAAGGATACACAACCTTCTTTACTCGTTTGACCTTGACCTATGACCTTGGCATTACAAATTACATCATAATTTGTGATCCTCGTATGCGACTTGACCTATTGCGTATTTTAGGCAAAAAATTCGGCCGTTGCAAATTTCCGGTTTTGTTGGCTGTTGGCTAACTCACGCACATCAAGTAATGAGTTGTGGAATTTGTTTTTTGTTTTGCCCTCGAAGGGCCGCGAACATTTCTTCAGTCTAGATTTAATTAGTAATTAATTAATTAAATTCACATATTTGATATACAATGGGCATTGACGGCATTTTTAACAGAGCAAAATAATGCCTACGAACATCATAGACGGTACGACCGGTTTAGCTCCCTTTATCAGGCTGGGAAATCCTAGCTGTTTGTCACCGTTGGGATTCTGAAGCCCGAAGTTTGTCACCAGTTTTTTCCCTACAATTTTGTCAACTTTCCCTCTAAAAAATGACACTGACAGGACGTAGGTTTTCTTGTTTGTTGATTGGGTTTTAAGGCACGACGACTACTGAGAGTCAATTTGCGGTAATAAGGTATTCCCCCTTGCCCTACGGGGGGTCCTGACAGCCCCCCCCCCGTGAGGTTTTTCTTGAATAACTTTTACACATGCAGCGCATCTTGCTGAAATGATTGGTAGCTGAGTTTACAACAATTATACGCATGCTGTAAAAATTGAACTGAAAATTATCAAGTAGTTTGGGAGATAATCATGTTTTGATGACGTCATGTTGTGGAAAACAATAAATATTTGTAAAAAAGGTAAAAAAAAACAGAGTTTTAAAGGAAATTGCATACGCCAATTCACCAAAGACACAAACATGCATTCTCTTTAAAATGGCAATCTAGGACTTTCAAAATGTTGGAGGTTTTTGACCCTCTAAAATAAAATAAAAACTATTTTTTTTTTAATCCCCACAAAATCAAAAATTTAGAAGATGTTGGAAAACCGGAATATATGTCAGAGAACTGAGTATGGACCATACCAATTTCGTATTTACCAAATACCAATTACCCAATATTTCAAAGCAATATCTTCATTTTTTTTACTGAGGGATTTTTTACTAGTGTAAGAAACTGATGACGTCATTTTTTTAATAACTTTTTTGACTTTTTTTGATATGATACGAACAAATAATTACCTTTTCTGTATTTCTGAGCCAAACCTGGTCTAGGAGCATGCCTTTTTATTTACTTTATCATTTCTAATTTTGAGGTTTTCTGAAGAGCAAAATCGCTGTTCTGGACGTGGTAAATCCGAGGTCATTCACTTGACCTAGAAGGTCACCCGTTGATCTAAAACAACAAAATGGCCATACTGTAGATCTCTCTCATGACAGGCAACATGCTGGTTCTTACCGCATTGCTCTAAGTTGCTTGGTTTGGAAGTTTAACAGTGGGGACTGTCAGCCCCCCCCCCCGTAGGGTGACGGTGAAAAAGCTCCCGTAAGGCGAGGGTTAAAATGTTGCCTTGGTGCACTATGTTGCTGCTTTTGCAATGCTGCCGTATGCCACATGGTAGTATGACATCATAATGTGCTGTCATATTGTGCACCAGCATGCAAATATGTTTTTTAGTCAAAGGGTTGTCAACAATAACACAGGCGTGGAAAGCACAAAATTAATATAGAAAACAAAAATAAGAAGGCCCTCAGAATCATTCTGCATCCCCCCCAGATTAGCAGGATTAAAATGAGTCCTGTTGGAGTGGGAGGAGGGGGTAACAAAGAGGGTGATGCTCCTGTACCTACCTACCAAGTTCAAGTTCAACACATACATGGGCAACTTAAGATAAAATTGCATACAAATGAGACATCTTTAGCACCTCAACTTAACACACAGACACTAACTAGCAGATATTCTGCATGTGACCAATATAGACAATAAACTTTTCCACACATTTGGTAGGACCCTACCTGATGGGTGAGTTCAAGTTTTGGCAAACCGACTGCTGAGTGCATCATATGGTCTTCATAGGCTGAATTTTAACTCTCTATTGTTATGTTTTTAGGCTGAATTTCCCACTCTGCACCATGGCTTCAAAACCATCCTAGGACCCTGATTGGAGGGGAGGGGGGCTGGGCAGGCTCAACGCCCTACTACTAGGATCACTCAGCCCCCCCCCCCCCCCCAGACTGGTTATTGATTCAACTTTTGCGGAACAATTTAATCATTATTCATTTTGGAACTTCAATTATCAAATCACCTTTGGATTCATGAATAACACATTTTTATAATTTATTATTCCCCATTCAAAGATCAAAACAATATTTTAATCGATTCACATTTGATTCAAAATTTAAATGTGATGAATTATGTCAAATCAATACAAAATGGATAGTTACAAACCCATAGGTATATAAATATATATATATATATATATATATATATATATATATATATATATTATATATATATATATATATATATATATATATATATATATATATATATATATTATATATATATAATATATATATATATATATATATATATATATATATATATATATATATATAATATATATATATATATATATATATTATATATATATATATATATATATATATATATATATATATAATATATATATATTATATATATATATATATATATAATATTTTATATATAATATATATAATATATATATATATATTATATATATATATATATATATATATATATATATATATATATATATATATATATATATATATATATTATATAGTATATATATATATATATATATATATATATATATATATATATATATATATATATATATATATATATATATATATATATATTATATATATATAATATATATTATATATATATATATATATATATATATATATATATATATATAATATATATATATATATATATTATATATTATATATATATATATATAATATATATATATATATATATATATATATATATATATATATATATATATATATTATATAATATATATATATATATATATATATATATATATATATATATATATATATATATATATATATATATATATTATATATATATATATATATATATATATATATATATATATATATATATATATATATATATATATATATATATATATATATATATATATATATATATATATATATATATATATATATATATATATATATATATATATATATATATATATATATATATATATATATATATATATATATATATATATAAATTATTATCATTAAAACATTGTTATAGCAATAATATTTCCGTAGAAATGAGTGCATAGCCGCTGGGACTGCATTGTATTTGCAGTCGCACATTTTACCATGCACACTTGAATTGTTAAGAAATGTTAAATTTGATTACATGCAGGTTTTGATTCAATCTCGATTCATGAATAAAGAGATATAGTGGTGAATTGATTCTTCTTCAATGGAAGAAATTTGCAGAGTCAAATCAATAACCAGTCTGCCCCCCCCCCCCCATGCTTACAGAGTTTTATAATTAGTCCTATGGGAATGGGAAACTGGTGGAAATACACTGGATGCCCTCCCCCCCCCCCCCCCTAGCACTACAAATGCTTGGTTATGTTTGACTAAGGTACCTGTAGGTACTACATGTTATGCACTGTATGGCAACATGGTATGTCACAGTGTCATATGGTAACATCCGAAAGGCAGCAGCATTGTACACCACAGCAAAATGTCCAAATGTATTCTGATGAAGCCGTTTTTTTCTTTCTTTCTTTCTATGCCGCCACCCAAGAGCAGGTGACCAGGAGTGCCCCCTCCCTCTATCCCAACGACCCACAGCACCTTAACGTTAACACCAGAGAATATAATAAAGCAAGTCGCGGCACTCCCAGCTAAGAAATGGAAAAAACGTAAATAAGCTTAAGAAGGAGAATTATTAGATAGTATAAAGTAAAAATAAGAGAAGGCCAAAGTAGTCATCAACGAATACAGTAATTGACTGCCCCTACTTCCCTGGGAACCACATTCATTCAAACTTGCATTAAAGATGTTACTACCACAAAAAAAAATCAAACACTGTAACACTTCATTCAAGATGTTAGTAAAGGGAAAGGGATCAATCATATTGGAAACATCTTAGCCTGGTCAAAAATCGGCATGAGTTCAAGTGCTGGGGATCCAAACAGGCCACCTAACTAAGCAGAGCTTGTTGTTGGGCGGCCTAATGGAACCAGCTCCACTAGAGTGGGAGACATTCATATTGACAGATACATAAACATCCACTCTCAAACTTCACATGCATGCATATATCTTATATTGTATGTTATGTTGTATAAACAAATCATACACACATCTACTCTCACACAAGTGCACGTATGCATGACCACGTGCATACAATGAACAAATTGTATACACTGTTGCATAGTTGCAGTTAGGAATCAATGCAATAACATAATGTATGCATGCATATTGAACACACATATACATATACACACATACATACACATACATACACATACATATACATACACACACATACACACACATGCAAATATACTTATATTTGCATACACATACATATACATACACATATATACATGTATACACACATACACACACATACATATACACATACACACATATACATATACACACATATACATATACATACATATATACACATATTCATATTCTTATGAATTCATACATTATGTTGAATATATGTTATATAATCAAAATTTACTACACCTATGATATGTAGTGCAATGCAAAATAAAATGTACTGTATTATTACGGTGTTGTAAAGTTCCAGGATTTTTTATTCTTAGTATTGACTAAGAAAGTAATTCTTAGATAATTGTTTAATAATAGACTTTGAATCAGGAATCATTTGTATTAATGGAAACATTGGTCCTATTACTTTGTTCCATAGCCTCGGTCCAGCCCATGCAACAGTGTGAGTTTTGTATACTTTACAAGAGAATATTTCCTCAAGATGGTGAATGGTTCGGCTAGTCCTACTAGGGTGAGCTATAGCAAAAATCTGGTCTATTACATGAGGCAAATCAAACTTGAGTTTCCTGTGCATCAATAATAGCATTTGTTGGTTTCCAATGTCTTTCACACGAAGTAGCTTTAGTTTTTTTTTAATTGGAGCAGAATGTGCTAGTCTAGATTGTCCATCTACTATTCTAACAACTCGTTTCTGTAATTTCTCTATTTTATTTAGGTGAAGAGAGTATGTGTTGCTATACAGAAAACAGCAATAATTCACGTGAGACAAAAAGAGGGAGTTGTAAAGCAACAACAGATGATCGGAATCGATAAAATATTTTACTCTGCTGATTATACCTGCATTTTTACACAGAACTGCGTAAAGCTTAGCAATGTGTGTATTCCATTTCAAATCATCATCAATAAATACGCCAAGGTATGTAACAGTTTTTACACGCTTAATGTCAGCACCATCCCATTGAAGTGATACTGCAACTTGTATCTTTTTGTTAGTATAAATCTGATAATATGTCTTATCAGTATTTAGAGTAAGCTGGTTTGCTTGAAACCATTCTGCTATTTTTGGCATAAGAATGTCTAAAGTATTTTGCAATTCATGTTCGTTTCTACCTTCAACAAAGATAGCAGTGTCATCAGCATATAAATACGAGGTCATTTGATCACATATATGCGGAAAATCATTTATATATAATATAAATAGAAGTGGTCCTAAGATTGATCCCTGAGGGACTCCGATTCCATTCGGAAGGAAATTTGATCTAGATTGATCTATTTGGACATATTGTGTGCGGTCAGTTAGATATGATTTTATCATATTGTATGCATCATGTGTTATTCCATAGCTCTGTATTTGTTTAGTAGGATATCTATGTTTACCGTATCAAACGCTTTACGTAAGTCTAGATATATTCCACATACAATACAACTTAATTCAAGTGCACTAATTATTTTCTCTTGGAGAAGGAGTATAGGCATATAAGTGGTCATGCCTTTTCTAAACCCAAACTGGTTTTCGCTAAGGATATTATGTAAAGCCAAATGGTCATTTAAACGGGTGTAAATTAGTTTTTCTAGAAGCTTAGAAATGAGAGGAAGCAGGCTAATCGGTCTGTAATTATTGAACTGTTGCTTATCACCTGCTTTATAAATCGGCTTCACAACAGCATTCTTTAACAAATTTGGAAATGTGTTCTGTTTTAAACAAAGATTCATAAAATAAACAACCTCACCTAGAATTGCCATGCACGTCGCTTTAAATATTCGTGTATTTATTTTATCATGACCACCACCTACTATCCGCATATCGTTCACAATTTTCTTAACCTCTTCTTCATCTGTATTTGTGAAGGTATCAAGGGGTTTCCTACAAAGTTAGGAATGCAATTTAGCGGGCTACTATTTGTATGACCTGTGCTATTTTTTAATTCTTTACCGACACTTGTAAAGAAGGCGTTGAAACTTTCAGCGATTTCTTCAGCACCTCGAACTAAACCATTATTCGTTTTGAATGCTTCTGGCATTTGTTCACTTTGGGGTGAGCCTTTAGAAAGTTCATTAAGAATTTTCCATGTTTTTTTTGGAGTTGGCATTTTTAAGTTCATTGTGTATATACAATCTTTTAGATTCCCTAATAATTCTGACAAGAACATTACGGAACCTGCGATATTGTAGAATGTTGACACGAGTCACGCAGTTATTTATTTAAAAAAAAAACATTTTTCCTATTAATTGATGCAAATATCCCAGGGGTAATCCAAGGTTTAATTGGCGTGTTTTTTCGGGAAGGTTCATAGGTAAAGCTATATCTATTAATTCCTGAAGAGTAGGCCTGGGTTATTCTCTCACATGCAACATTTGGGTCTGTTACATGAGAAAAGTCATGTAGTTCAGCTTGAAGGTGTAATTGTAAATCATCTATTTTCTTGTAATTAAAGGATGTGATCTTAACTCCATGCCTAATCACCTTAGCCTTTTCTATATTGAATGATAAGTATATTGGGAAATGGTCAGATAGATCATCATATACTATTCCTGAACTGTCTGCATGTGTTATATTGTTGCAATATATATTATCTAACAGGGATAGTCTATTATCACTCTGCCTAGTAGGCAAAGGTATTAACCCTATTTGTAACAGGCTCCTGGCTACCCCTATTTGTAACAGGGGGGGGGGCGGATTCCGCCCCCCCCCCGGAGATCTCGAGATCTACCCGTCCGATTTTCAAAAATGAAACGGTGTTTGGTTCCCCTCAACACGATCTACATTTCTAAATAATAAAAAATATACATTTGGGATAGGGGGCAACAGGGGGGCAAAAACTACAAATTTTAGTGGTATTTTTGATCCAACATAGCTTTCATGTTTATCGACCGATTTTAAAATAACCAATAGGAATCGATAGAGATTGGATTGTAAATTGATATATGACGGTGACGTTTACAAATTCAAAAATTATAGGCGTGTGCAGGTCACTAAATATGGGGGGTGAAGTATATGCGTAATAAAACCATTTTTTGATGTTGTTTTTTGATAAATAAAATGGTATGTGATTGAGACATTAGACAAGACAGTTATAAATAATATTTTTGCCATAGGCGGTACCAGGTTAGTGAAAAGTGGGGTAAAATTGGGAAAAATATTAACCGCAGACAAGTTGCTACCCAGCACTATAAATATGTTACTGATCGTAGATAGTTCCTTTTTGCATGTTGTACTTCATCATAGGCGTATCCAGGATCTAAACTGGGGCGGCGCAAGACCTTTTGATAAGTATATTATCCGCTATTATGATACTAACTAGTCAGCACTGACTATTTCACTTACAACTTCAATTAACATTGCTTACCCCCCTCCCCTTTTTTACCATACCTGGACTCGCCTATTATCTTATAATCGTTCGTAGAGTAGCCTGTGGTGCGTGTTTCATCCGAAAACTGCAGTATGTTATGTAATTGTACTCCCATGCCTCTTAGTTTCCTTGCAATAATATGACCCCCTTTCTTCCATTCCTGAGCGCGCCTCTGCAAAAAAATGGCTTTATTCCCTTTTCTGGCCTCATATGTAAATATATCATTATAAGCTAAACGTCTATTGCGCCGTTATCGCTGGCATATCGTCATCACCATGCCAGTCACCCCCCTTTTCATGTTCCTGAACACGCCCTGATACTCTATATCTAATAAATTATGCAAATAATGGAAGCAGAAGCTATCTTTTACATCTTGATAGCTATAAATGCCCCTTACATTGCTCTATTGGCTTCCCGCCAAGCATTGAATACTTCCTGGAACCCCCCCCCCCCCTATTCAAGCCCCTGAAACCGCCTCTGCCATGCAATTTGTATGATATTTCATTAACATCAACTAATTTTCACTTGTTGCAATCACCGTAAACCGATGTAACTCCTTCCTACTTGAGGCAGTTAGGAAGAAACCGTGGAAGATCGCATTTCCGTATTATCGCCAAATGTCGCCTCCGAACCCACCCAAAACTGTGCCCTGGAACCACCTCTGTTCAGGTTAAGAACTCAAAATTTTGATTCCAAATGCGGAGTTTAATTCTATGAAAAGTCCCAAAATTTCATGGGCCTGCTCCCAGCCGTTCTGGAGATATCTGGGAAAAACATGAGGGGGGGGGGGGCGGAATTCGCCCCCCCCCCTGTTACAAATGGGGTTAAAGGAAGAAATCCATATGATAACATGTTAAAAAAAACATCAACATTAGGATCACCATCAATGTTGAACAAATCAAAGTTAAAATCGCCAGCAATGATAACAGAGGTTGCTGACTCAGAAACTGTGTCCAAGATATGCGACATGTGTTCGATAAACAAAGTTGGACAAGTGTTTGGGGGTCTGTATATTTGCCCGATTATTACCTTTGAGCAAGGTAGATTGCATTGTACAAATACAGACTCTGTGCCAACCGGACTATTCAAAGGTAGGCGAGTACAGGATGTTACACAATCGTTACGTATGTATACAGCTACACCACCACCTGTTCGTTCCGTGCGATTTTCAAAAAATGCAGTATACCCTTCCATATTTCGAAATTTGTCAACGCCATCTTTCAACCATGTCTCAGAAATACATACAATGTCCCATTGTATACCAGAATGGTGCAAGAAGGTAACAACTGCTTCAATTTATCACTATTTAATATAGATCTAACATTAAGATGCAAAATGGACAATTTTCCTGTGTCAGGCTTACAAGGGGAAGTTCCTGTGGTTGTGAGAGTGTAATATTACATTCCATCCTCAGGCTCTCAAATTTATGATGCACATGTGAATCAAAGTCTGTGTCTACATCACGAAATGGATGAAATATCTCATCATATAAACGGTACAGTTCATTACGACTAAGTGTGTTCAATGGCATGCAAAATAAGTTATACACAGAAGGTGTAAATTAAAGGAAGAAAAGTTGGACTAACTCAAAGCTGAGTTGGTGTTGGGAATGAGTTTATAATCTCACTTTAATCACTGCTGTAGTGCACCCAAGGAATGCACACAGCATAACACACACATACATAACAATACATCAGTTACACATAGGGTCACTGCTACGTCCTCTTTAGGACATAGGCTCATGTCTGGTCGGCTACTATCCTGGCTTGTGATGGGTGGGTCACATACCTGAGGGTAAGTAATATGACTATCCTATCGTATTATGCATTATTTATGTATTATATATGTACCATATTGTGTGCATTATGTATTATGCATCATGCATTATGCATTATGCATTGTGCATTATATATTTTGTATTATATGTCCCTGAAGTATCACATACCCATTATATGTATTATGTGTATTATATGAGATAGGATCAATGTTATATGTAATAATATGCAAGGTGTATACTATCAGTTATATTATATGTATTACGCACTATGGATATGGATTACTATGGATATATTATATGTATTACGCATTATGTATTATGCATTATGTATTATTTATTTGTATTGTATGCCCCAAAAATATCACATACCCATTCTATGTATTATGTGTATTCTATGGGATAGGATCAATGCTATATGTAATAATATGCAAAGTATTACTATGCATCCTGTGCCCTACCAGTTATGTATAATATGGATATGTATTGTGCTGCAAAATTTATATAGTTATGCATATGTATGCACACTATGCGCACCACTCATGCGCAATACTATGTAATACTATGTAATAACATATACTAGTAAACATTCACAGTACTAACCACCAATATTATGTGTAATATTTGCTTAAGTTATCAGTAGGATTATTTAACTGATAAGTATGAGAAGACAAGTGCATGCGTAGGTCTGGGCTGGCTGAGTGGAAGATGGAAAGAAAAAAAAGAGGGAAGAACAAAATAGAAAGAGAAAAAGAGAAGAAAAAAATGAGAATGTGGTTATATAAACACAATGCTGGAAGAGCCTATCTACTTTTTTTTAAAAATATTTTTCTCCTCAATACAGGTATACACTAGTCATGAACTTGAAGCTGATGAACACTAGTCATGCTCTTGAAGAGCCTATCTGCTTTTTGTATTTTCTATTTTGTGTTTTTTTATCATATTTTTCAATAGGCTCAGATAGGCTCTTCAAGATACATACTACATTAGACATTTCAATTTTTATATACAAGGCATAACAAGTATGAATACTGCAAATGGTTTCTGATAGGTAAGAAATCACCTGCTTTCAACATGTGTTACCATATTAGAACGCTAGTACTAAGCCTCAAGCATGTAGGAAGCCCAATGTTCAATTGCAATGCTATTGCATTAGTCCTCCATCTATCACCTGATAGAAAGGTTATGAGTTATGACCATCCACACAGCATGCCACATTAAAATAGCCTTTCTGCCAGGCTAGGTGCACTTGGCACTCACGCATACAGCATTCAGGTTAAAACAGATAAAATGGCCTTTCTGCCAGGCCAAGTGCATTTCGCACTCATTCACAACACCATACAATGGTTAAAAATGTATAAAATAGCCTTTTTGCCAGACTAGGTACCAGTGGTACTAATTTATTATTTCACAGACATGGAAACCATGTTAAAATAGCCTTTCTGCCAGGCCAGGTACCAGAGGTACTCATTCATCATATACACATACAATATACATTATACCACCATGTCAAAATAGCCCTTCTGTCCAGCTATGTGCATGAAACACTCATATACACTGTCATGCCTTGCACATATTGTCTTTTGACAAAGAACATTCATCCATTTATCCAATACCATTGCAAGCTTGTGTCAGAACAATGTCTGGCAGTCACTCTAGAACAATGCATCACTCACGCAAGACACTCAGAACAGCAATCCAGACAGGCACACATGATTGAAATTGTAGCATGATTGCAAAAGCCTATTAATTGTTATTATCCTTGAATGCATAACAAACAATATGCTGATATTAAGATGCACTTAATCTGAAAGGATAAACCTATTTTATAGTGAGGTACCTACTGTCATATGCAAATCATAATCATGGTAAAGAATTTATTGTAAGACATACTGCAAAAGCTATTACATCATTCCACAAGGAATAAACATGGTTTTACATGTTTGGGGAAGCAATATACAGGATATTGGTCACAAACAAATAGTGAAATAATGGATTATGACAAGATAAAAAACAAACTCAAGTATATTATAAAGTGTAACAATAATTAAATAAAGCTGATGATGCACCTATAAATTGGACACAGACAAATAGTGAGATCAAGGATTATGCCATGAAAATAATTGAAATAAATT
>JAXIVJ010012121.1:0-5000 GCA_036785665.1 Chirona hameri | reverse complement strand
CTGCTGCTGCTGCTGCTGCTGCTGCTGCTGCTGCTGCTGCTGCTGCTGCTGCTGCTGCTGCTGCTGCTGCTGCTGCTGCTGCTGCTGCTGCTGCTGCTGCTGCTGCTGCTGCTGCTGCTGCTGCTGCTGCTGCTGCTGCTGCTGCTGCTGCTGCTGCTGCTGCTGCTGCTGCTGCTGCTGCTGCTGCTGCTGCTGCTGCTGCTGCTGCTGCTGCTGCTGCTGCTGCTGCTGCTGCTGCTGCTGCTGCTGCTGCTGCTGCTGCTGCTGCTGCTGCTGCTGCTGCTGCTGCTGCTGCTGCTGCTGCTGCTGCTGCTGCTGCTGCTGCTGCTGCTGCTGCTGCTGCTGCTGCTGCTGCTGCTGCTGCTGCTGCTGCTGCTGCTGCTGCTGCTGCTGCTGCTGCTGCTGCTGCTGCTGCTGCTGCTGCTGCTGCTGCTGCTGCTGCTGCTGCTGCTGCTGCTGCTGCTGCTGCTGCTGCTGCTGCTGCTGCTGCTGCTGCTGCTGCTGCTGCTGCTGCTGCTGCTGCTGCTGCTGCTGCTGCTGCTGCTCTGCTGCTGCTGCTGCTGCTGCTGCTGCTGCTGCTGCTGCTGCTGCTGCTGCTGCTGCTGCTGCTGCTGCTGCTGCTGCTGCTGCTGCTGCTGCTGCTGCTGCTGCTGCTGCTGCTGCTGCTGCTGCTGCTGCTGCTGCTGCTGCTGCTGCTGCTGCTGCTGCTGCTGCTGCTGCTGCTGCTGCTGCTGCTGCTGCTGCTGCTGCTGCTGCTGCTGCTGCTGCTGCTGCTGCTGCTGCTGCTGCTGCTGCTGCTGCTGCTGCTGCTGCTGCTGCTGCTGCTGCTGCTGCTGCTGCTGCTGCTGCTGCTGCTGCTGCTGCTGCTGCTGCTGCTGCTGCTGCTGCTGCTGCTGCTGCTGCTGCTGCTGCTGCTGCTGCTGCTGCTGCTGCTGCTGCTGCTGCTGCTGCTGCTGCTGCTGCTGCTGCTGCTGCTGCTGCTGCTGCTGCTGCTGCTGCTGCTGCTGCTGCTGCTGCTGCTGCTGCTGCTGCTGCTGCTGCTGCTGCTGCTGCTGCTGCTGCTGCTGCTGCTGCTGCTGCTGCTGCTGCTGCTGCTGCTGCTGCTGCTGCTGCTGCTGCTGCTGCTGCTGCTGCTGCTGCTGCTGCTGCTGCTGCTGCTGCTGCTGCTGCTGCTGCTGCTGCTGCTGCTGCTGCTGCTGCTGCTGCTGCTGCTGCTGCTGCTGCTGCTGCTGCTGCTGCTGCTGCTGCTGCTGCTGCTGCTGCTGCTGCTGCTGCTGCTGCTGCTGCTGCTGCTGCTGCTGCTGCTGCTGCTGCTGCTGCTGCTGCTGCTGCTGCTGCTGCTGCTGCTGCTGCTGCTGCTGCTGCTGCTGCTGCTGCTGCTGCTGCTGCTGCTGCTGCTGCTGCTGCTGCTGCTGCTGCTGCTGCTGCTGCTGCTGCTGCTGCTGCTGCTGCTGCTGCTGCTGCTGCTGCTGCTGCTGCTGCTGCTGCTGCTGCTGCTGCTGCTGCTGCTGCTGCTGCTGCTGCTGCTGCTGCTGCTGCTGCTGCTGCTGCTGCTGCTGCTGCTGCTGCTGCTGCTGCTGCTGCTGCTGCTGCTGCTGCTGCTGCTGCTGCTGCTGCTGCTGCTGCTGCTGCTGCTGCTGCTGCTGCTGCTGCTGCTGCTGCTGCTGCTGCTGCTGCTGCTGCTGCTGCTGCTGCTGCTGCTGCTGCTGCTGCTGCTGCTGCTGCTGCTGCTGCTGCTGCTGCTGCTGCTGCTGCTGCTGTGCTGCTGCTGCTGCTGCTGCTGCTGCTGCTGCTGCTGCTGCTGCTGCTGCTGCTGCTGCTGCTGCTGCTGCTGCTGCTGCTGCTGCTGCTGCTGCTGCTGCTGCTGCTGCTGCTGCTGCTGCTGCTGCTGCTGCTGCTGCTGCTGCTGCTGCTGCTGCTGCTGCTGCTGCTGCTGCTGCTGCTGCTGCTGCTGCTGCTGCTGCTGCTGCTGCTGCTGCTGCTGCTGCTGCTGCTGCTGCTGCTGCTGCTGCTGCTGTGCTGCTGCTGCTGCTGCTGCTGCTGCTGCTGCTGCTGCTGCTGCTGCTGCTGCTGCTGCTGCTGCTGCTGCTGCTGCTGCTGCTGCTGCTGCTGCTGCTGCTGCTGCTGCTGCTGCTGCTGCTGCTGCTGCTGCTGCTGCTGCTGCTGCTGCTGCTGCTGCTGCTGCTGCTGCTGCTGCTGCTGCTGCTGCTGCTGCTGCTGCTGCTGCTGCTGCTGCTGCTGCTGCTGCTGCTGCTGCTGCTGCTGCTGCTGCTGCTGCTGCTGCTGCTGCTGCTGCTGCTGCTGCTGCTGCTGCTGCTGCTGCTGCTGCTGCTGCTGCTGCTGCTGCTGCTGCTGCTGCTGCTGCTGCTGCTGCTGCTGCTGCTGCTGCTGCTGCTGCTGCTGCTGCTGCTGCTGCTGCTGCTGCTGCTGCTGCTGCTGCTGCTGCTGCTGCTGCTGCTGCTGCTGCTGCTGCTGCTGCTGCTGCTGCTGCTGCTGCTGCTGCTGCTGCTGCTGCTGCTGCTGCTGCTGCTGCTGCTGCTGCTGCTGCTGCTGCTGCTGCTGCTGCTGCTGCTGCTGCTGCTGCTGCTGCTGCTGCTGCTGCTGCTGCTGCTGCTGCTGCTGCTGCTGCTGCTGCTGCTGCTGCTGCTGCTGCTGCTGCTGCTGCTGCTGCTGCTGCTGCTGCTGCTGCTGCTGCTGCTGCTGCTGCTGCTGCTGCTGCTGCTGCTGCTGCTGCTGCTGCTGCTGCTGCTGCTGCTGCTGCTGCTGCTGCTGCTGCTGCTGCTGCTGCTGCTGCTGCTGCTGCTGCTGCTGCTGATGATGATGATGATGATGATGATGATGATGATGATGATGATGATGATGATGATGATGATGATGATGATGATGATGATGATGATGATGATGATGATGATGATGATGATGATGATGATGATGATGATGATGATGATGATGATGATGATGATGATGATGATGATGATGATGATGATGATGATGATGATGATGATGATGATGATGATGATGATGATGATGATGATGATGATGATGATGATGATGATGATGATGATGATGATGATGATGATGATGATGATGATGATGATGATGATGATGATGATGATGATGATGATGATGATGATGATGATGATGATGATGATGATGATGATGATGATGATGATGATGATGATGATGATGATGATGATGATGATGATGATGATGATGATGATGATGATGATGATGATGATGATGATGATGATGATGATGATGATGATGATGATGATGATGATGATGATGATGATGATGATGATGATGATGATGATGATGATGATGATGATGATGATGATGATGATGATGATGATGATGATGATGATGATGATGATGATGATGATGATGATGATGATGATGATGATGATGATGATGATGATGATGATGATGATGATGATGATGATGATGATGATGATGATGATGATGATGATGATGATGATGATGATGATGATGATGATGATGATGATGATGATGATGATGATGATGATGATGATGATGATGATGATGATGATGATGATGATGATGATGATGATGATGATGATGATGATGATGATGATGATGATGATGATGATGATGATGATGATGATGATGATGATGATGATGATGATGATGATGATGATGATGATGATGATGATGATGATGATGATGATGATGATGATGATGATGATGATGATGATGATGATGATGATGATGATGATGATGATGATGATGATGATGATGATGATGATGATGATGATGATGATGATGATGATGATGATGATGATGATGATGATGATGATGATGATGATGATGATGATGATGATGATGATGATGATGATGATGATGATGATGATGATGATGATGATGATGATGATGATGATGATGATGATGATGATGATGATGATGATGATGATGATGATGATGATGATGATGATGATGATGATGATGATGATGATGATGATGATGATGATGATGATGATGATGATGATGATGATGATGATGATGATGATGATGATGATGATGATGATGATGATGATGATGATGATGATGATGATGATGATGATGATGATGATGATGATGATGATGATGATGATGATGATGATGATGATGATGATGATGATGATGATGATGATGATGATGATGATGATGATGATGATGATGATGATGATGATGATGATGATGATGATGATGATGATGATGATGATGATGATGATGATGATGATGATGATGATGATGATGATGATGATGATGATGATGATGATGATGATGATGATGATGATGATGATGATGATGATGATGATGATGATGATGATGATGATGATGATGATGATGATGATGATGATGATGATGATGATGATGATGATGATGATGATGATGATGATGATGATGATGATGATGATGATGATGATGATGATGATGATGATGATGATGATGATGATGATGATGATGATGATGATGATGATGATGATGATGATGATGATGATGATGATGATGATGATGATGATGATGATGATGATGATGATGATGATGATGATGATGATGATGATGATGATGATGATGATGATGATGATGATGATGATGATGATGAGATGATGATGATGATGATGATGATGATGATGATGATGATGATGATGATGATGATGATGATGATGATGATGATGATGATGATGATGATGATGATGATGATGATGATGATGATGATGATGATGATGATGATGATGATGATGATGATGATGATGATGATGATGATGATGATGATGATGATGATGATGATGATGATGATGATGATGATGATGATGATGATGATGATGATGATGATGATGATGATGATGATGATGATGATGATGGATGATGATGATGATGATGATGATGATGATGATGATGATGAAGATGATGATGATGATGATGAGATGATGATGATGATGATGATGATGATGATGATGATGATGATGATGATGATGATGATGATGATGATGATGATG
>JAXIVJ010012120.1:0-41307 GCA_036785665.1 Chirona hameri | reverse complement strand
CAGAGCCAGAGCCAGAGCCAGAGCCAGAGCCAGAGCCAGAGCCAGAGCCAGAGCCAGAGCCAGAGCCAGAACCAGAGCCAGAGCCAGAGCCAGAGCCAGAGCCAGAGCCAGAGCCAGAGCCAGAGCCAGAGCCAGAGCCAGAGCCAGAGCCAGAGCCAGAGCCAGAGCCAGAGCCAGAGCCAGAGCCAGAGCCAGAGCCAGAGCCAGAGCCAGAGCCAGAGCCAGAGCCAGAGCCAGAGCCAGAGCCAGAGCCAGAGCCAGAGCCAGAGCCAGAGCCAGAGCCAGAGCCAGAGCCAGAGCCAGAGCCAGAGCCAGAGCCAGAGCCAGAGCCAGAGCCAGAGCCAGAGCCAGAGCCAGAGCCAGAGTCAGAGCCAGAGCCAGAGCCAGAGCCAGAGCCAGAAAAAAAAATATGTAGTAGATGACTTTCCGTAAGATGGTAGTGATCCACACACCATTTATTTATGAGTGCACCTTACAGGTCACCAGAAGACTGCATGCATGCATCTGCTGATATTCAGCTCATAGAAGCTCAATGCACTTCCAGTCATGATTAGTTTAAATGGGTAAAACTCAATTATGTTTCAAGCGTCCGATGAGCTAAGCCACTTCAGCATTTCGTACATTCGTTTTTGTTGATCAATTATTTTCATATGTTGCCATTCTGTATCTTCCTGCGCCCAGGGACTTTTTCATTTGCCGCGAGGGTTGATTTCTACCGAACATTTCAAGGCCGTGCCGATTCATCGGAACATTTTAAACAAATATTGCACTCAGTTATTCATATGAACTTTTCGATTTCGCATCGAAACACACACAAAATTTAATAAACCACTGGCACAGCTTAAACGGCGGAAAAGATATAAAAGGTTAGGTTTCCGGGTGGTGATGGCCAATTTTCATTAAAAGCGAGGTGGCAAGTCAAGAATAGAAACTTAATTTGTCCGTTAATATGCTGTTACAAGGGGTTTGTTCCGCATTGTTCCTTCTTTACTACCCGAAGTGAGTGGTCTGCGCACTTTTATTGGTAATACGAGCAAACGCTGTATTTTTGCGCGAGGAATAGTGACTTCAATTCCGACAATAAAACCCATTCTTATCGACTAGAAAGAATGTTTGCACGATATGCTGAAAGAATGACTGCAGCGTTACGAATCACTATCCCGGGCTGAAGTTAAGTGCGCGATGCTGATATGAGATAATTAGGGGTCGTAGGTTTTGACCTAGGCCTCTCTCGATTGCTCACAAGAATTGGTCGAGAGCCGAAGAGCCGCCAACCGTTCACTGATCCCATTAGCGGATAAAATCGCGCCGCTGCTGTGGGTTCGCGCAAAAGCTAGCGGCTTAAAAAGGCAAACGGAGCTCGCTCGGAGTCCGAAATCCATCGCCAACGGTTTGCGAGGTCAGTGAGTGCTGTTCTCTCCATCGGTAGAGTTTCGCACGCCACTGAGACGGGCAGTGGCCTTCGGTGCCGCTATCGTGTGTGTGCGGGTTCAAGGCTGGCCAATCGCCGACAGCTTGGTACAGTTCGGTTAGCGAGGAAAGATATCGAAATGCTCTGCTTTTCTTGTAGTTAGTTGTCAGATGTTCGTATCAGAGACGAAACAAACAAGGATGTGTGTATTCACATTGATAAAATAAAATTGTAAAATGAGCACAGTGAAAATGCAGAATTGATCAAAGGCAGAATTATGAATACCATTAGGTATGGATATAACCCGTTCGTTTTTCAAATGACTCACGATCTTACAACACATATCTCTTTCTTTAAAAAAAAAACATTCAGCACTACATTACAATGCAAACACATATACCTACAACTTGAGCCCACGTTTCAGGTAGCATGTAACTATCACTTCGACCTCAATAAATACTCGCCAGCCACGCATGCACCATCAAACTCTCCCGCTCACGACGCACTCTCTCACGGCTCCGCTTTTCCCGACTCGAGCATCACGCCCAGAACTCCGGCGTCCGAGTCGACGGCACTCCAGCGCGCGTGCGGGCCCTGCACGGAGGCCCCGCTGGCCTCGCTCAAACCCGGTGAATCGGCGCCACCTCCATCTCGGCACTGTCCACCGATATCGCCGTGACGCCCGTCATACCCGACGAGTCCGAGTCCATCGACGAGTCCCGGATGTAGGTCGGATAGCCCAGCACGTTGAAGCGCGTCCGTGGCGTCCCCGGCTGCGCCGGGGGATCCTCGCAGTCCCCCGACAGGGTTACACTGGTGCTATGGGTGCTCCTGGCTCGCGCGCGCCGCGCCGCCGCGTCCGCGCGCCGCTCGTGGCTCTGCCGGCCGCGCAGGAACAGACGCCGCACCTCGGCCTGCATCATCTGCGAGCGCAGGCTGTACAAGAACGGTGCCAGCGCAGCGTTGCTCACCACGAAGATGAGGCTCACGTGCGTGTAGACTGGCGGCAGTGACCGCGCCAGCGACACCCGCACCAGCTCGATGGCGAAGAAGGGCACGTAGCAGCAGGCGAACAGCACCACCACCATCACCGACACCTTGACGGCGCGCGCCTCCTCGCTGTTCCACAGCGCGGCCACCAGCGACAGCTTCTGCCGCACACACGTTGCTACCGAGTCGCGCAGAGGCGGCGCTGGTTCCTCGCCCTGCCGTGCTGCTGGCGGCGGCCGCTGCGGCAGCTGCGCACAGGAGCGGGCGCGGGCGCTGCTCCTCCGCGCCGCGCGCGAGATGCAGAAGTAGATCCAGCTGAGCAGCAGGAGCGGCAGGAAGAACACCACGGCCGTCTGCACGATGACCACCAGCTGGCGGCGGCTGGTCCAGGAGCGGTTGTCGCGGAACTCGTCGCTGTGGTCGTGCGGGTCGGTGGGCTGCTCGCGCGGCAGGCAGACGGCCCAGCCGCGGGTGCGCAGCTCGCCGATGGTGGAGGCGGCGGCGGAGGCCAGACTGACCGTCCATCCCACCCCGGCCAGCAGCGCCGCCCGGCCCGGCGTCATCACAGAGTGGTACCGCAGCGGCTCCTCGATGGCGCAGAACTTGTCCACGGCGATGATGACGGTGGCGATGACGGAGGAGGTGATGACGAACATGGCGACGGCGTCCATCGGCCGGCAGACGTCATCGTGCAGCAGCTCCGGCTTGGCCGTGTCGATGACGACCAGCGGCAGCAACACGGAGACAGAGAGCAGGTTCGTGCCGCTCAGACTGCAGATCAGACTGGAACGGACAGAAAAACAGACAAGTTATTACGAAGCTCAGGCTACAGATGAGATTGTAACAGACAGACCAGTTTCCACCAGCGGAACTCAGTCGTTTGACCATACTGAAAGAAGACGCAGAAAGGAGGTCGTCAGTCGTCACTATAGAGCTCCGACTACACATGGACGGACAGAAGACAGGTCGTCACTATAGAGCTCAGACTACGCACGGATGGACAGAAGACAGGTCGTCACTATAGAGCTCCGACTACACACGGACGGACAGAAGACAGTTCGCCGCAACTAAAAAATCCTACCGGACCGACCGGAGACAGGCTAGAGAAACCCCTCGTATTAGCAAGTTTCTTACATATTTTTATCAATCTCCTCTATTATATTTTTCTCTTTATAGTTTACCTTGATTTAACATTCAAATTAAGTAAATATGTGCACGCCTAATATGCACTGTGAACTGTGGAGTCCTGCTACATAATGCGTAGAATGCGTGAAGTCTTGTAGAATGCGATTTTCATGCTACGCTTTCCTTTTTGAAATGGTCTTTGATGGCTGAAGTAATGATAATTTCACACTTCTGTAACGAATACCAAGTTTTGGAAACAAGTTTTGTCATTTTAAAGCACAGTGTGCTCTAAAAAAACAGCCAATCTTCCTCTTGAGCCAATCTAATTGTCACCACGTTCCTTCCTTCATTCCCTGTGACCGTTGATAAATTTCTCACACTCAGACTTATCTGAGCTGGAGTTGCGACACACTTATCGTTGTCCGACACACGAACTCTCGCAACACTCGCGCCAAGAACGAGGCTCTAAAAGTGGCTGTGCTTGCCACACGCCATTGGCACCAAGTACCGCACATTCACGTCACAGGTTCCAACAGACCCACTGTCGGCGATCTTAGGCCACTGACGTCACACGAACGAACCCACTGTCGGCGATCTTGGGCCGGTGACGTCACACGAACGAACCCACTGTCGGCGAACTTAGGCCACTGACGTCACACGAACGAACCCACTGTCGGCGATCTTAGGCCACTGACGTCACACGAACGAACCCACTGTCGGCGATCTTGGGCCAGTGACGTCACACGAACGAACCCACTGTCGGCGATCTTAGGCCACTGACGTCACACGAACGAACCCACTGTCGGCGATCTTAGTATTCAACAAATGCGGGATTTGTCTCAGTGTCCCGCCGACCAGGATCCAATAAACATGAGAATCGCCCGCTCTAAAGCTGCAGATAGAGCCGTTCGAATTACGGAACGGGGCCGACCCGGCTTTGGAGACCGGCTGGACGGCTGATTGGTGCTGTGCTATTTGTCTTGTGCTATTTTAGGCACACCGTGGGACTTGTTAGGCTTGGTCTGCTACTGGGTTCTATCGGGGATAAGCTGGGTACAGAGCTGTCGACGGCTCACTGAGCCGATACAATCAGGAGCCAAATACGTGCTGTGTCTGTGGCTGCGCTATAGTGGGCTCGAAACGCCGCCCCACCACATTATATGTTCATTTTGCTACCAACTACTTACTGGATTTTGCCAGATTCACATTGCTGTAGAGTAGTAGTCTGTCGCTTTGTGAGTCGGAACTTGAAATCAAGTTATGTGGATTTTCGAGAGATTTATTGATTCTATTCATCGACTGTTTCACGGAAGAACGCTCATACCATGCATCGAATGTGCGTAAATATCCACTTCCAGATACATAGTTACGTGCTAAACTTACATTTATATATGCACTAGAAAGAAACGACGTTTATCTAAACATATTTCGGATATATCCATATATTCACAATACAGTGAATCTTCCTCTTCATATGGTGCAACAATGGACATTGCATACCATATTTGGTGGGCTTTAAACTGAATCGCAGGATTCCATCGCATTTGATTGGTGAGACATTTAATTACGTGATAGTCATTATGCTAGTCACCTTAAATCTAGCTAAAGTTACCTATAATACAACGAGAAGAAGGGTATACGAGCGTAAAATAATATTCCGGAGACCAACTTTTCATAGTTCAGTATTGTATAACATTACATAGGTAGTGCACAATCTGTAACTAAAGAGTCTTTTATCAATTCAAATGTTTATGGGTATATAAAGCATGCATTTTAGCTTTATGCCACTTTGTGTTTCCTCAGAACGAAGGTGACGGGGAACTATGTCTATTTTTGTGTATTATTCGGCACATCTGCCAGCTTCACACGGGCATACTTTTCCTTCAGTAATATGAAACTGTGACGCAATTACAGTTAGTTGTGTCAGATTAGCTTGTGGATAAACACATTTTTGTATGTTTTACTGTGTTCTCGCTATTTTAAGCAGCCTTCGGCAGATAATTTCCTCCAAAGGAAGCTAAACATAGCACTAAGAGGCCATTACGAACGAATTTCCATTTGCGTCATATAACTTTTTATTGCAGACTCTTGTCATTTTATGAACAAACCACCACACTGAGCACCACCTAACTGACCACCGCGTACTCAAACATCAACAGCCTCTGACGGCACCCTCTGGCCACTAACTAGATATGACGTCATCGCCTGCATCACCGGCAGACTGACGGGCTCTCCGTGCTCGTATGTGACGACAGTGGGCCCGCTCCCAAACCGCAGGTCAGGAGCGGAGCCTGCCCGCAGGCGGTGTAGGTGTGTCTGTGTGTGTGTGTGGGGGGGGGGGGGGGGGGGGAGGCACAGCGCAGACAGGCGCACACCTGGCCGGTAAAGGCGGCAATCAATTCACGGATTACACCCCTGCTGCGCGAGGCGGCAGGTCACTGGGAGCGAGCCGCGTCCGCTCGTGAATCGGAACAGGGCCGGCCAGCTGGGTGGTCCCCGGCCGGTTATTCAGGAGACGCTGTCTGAGGCGGGCGCAGTGATGCTGCGCAGTTTTCAAATGGCTTACGACTATTAGCAGTCGCGTTTATGATTTGTGCATCGAGCTTACGTATGCTCAGTAGCAACTTGTTGATGTTTATTCGGATAATGTCATCCCAAGGTCTAGTTGCAATGCCAATACCAAATGACCAGGATGTTGCCAACATGGCTAATCCACTGCGCCGAGGTTCCCATCATTTGGAATCCCTCTTAAGCTTCTGCTTTGACCTTAAACGGAATGTTTCACCTTTGTATTGGTTTGGAACTGAGATAGCCATTATCTTTGGCCGTTATTGAAATATCTAAATTACTAAGGTCATTTTTCCCAAAACTTAACCGGTTTTAAGGATTTTAATTTACCATTTGCAAAATGCACCCAGGCTGGTGCAGCCGCTGATTGGCTGACAGCCACATTGTCAGCAAATCCCACTTTCGTCAGCCAATCAGCGGCGGTCTTTAGCTTAATAATGACGTCATCAGCCCAAATTTAAAAACTTAATTTGCATAAAGTTAAGTGACTTTTCGAGAAATAAAAAATCACCATCGTTTTCAGCAGCAGGGGCGTTCCAAGACAGATCGACCAGTCAGAGGGTCGATTTTACGCCTTCATCTCTCAGATTAATCTAAGATTGGGTCTATAGGGTTGTCGTAGGCCCTGACGACGGCTGTGCCAGTATTTTGCCTCGCCGAGCAACGGTCACCGAGTTATAGCCTCCAGCAATGTCGAGCGGTCACGGTGCAGGCCTTTCTTTGATGGATCATAACTTGTGGTTAGACTACCGAAAACCTCAAAAGCGATATATCACTGAACTCGCAATGATGCAAGGAAGCTTTTGGCTATCTAAAAAAAAATGTTACCGTGACTTTTTCTAACGTGACCTGACGTGATGTGACCTTTTCCCAGTTGAAACCTGTATTTTTGACTCAAAGACAAATTGTGTTTGATCAATTACCTTTCGATATAACAAATACAAAAGTGTCTATAGCCTATTAAATGGCATGCCAAATGCTCGCTTTCAGCCTCGCAAAACAACGTATAGGTGTAGGTGGCGCTGCGAAGGTCACCCCTTAATATCTCCGGACTGGGTAAAGATATCGAGGTGCAGTCAACGCCAGTGGATTGGATAGGTGATTCTGAGCAAGATATATTTGTGTGACTGTGACCCGAGGTCAAGGTCAAGATCATAATTTAGGTCAAACTTGTAAATAATTTCATTTTGCTGTAAGTACGGGATTATACCTATACGGGTTTTTGTGAGGCTAAAAAGAGGCATTTAATAGGCTAAAGCCACTTTTATTTTTATATCGAAAAGTAATTGACAAAACTCAATTTGGCTTAGTCAAAAATACAGGTTTCGACTTGGAAAAGGTCAAGGTCACGTTAGAAAAGGTCACAAGGTCATATTTTTTTAGATAGCCAAAAGCTTCCCTACATCATTGCGAGTTTAGTGATATATCGCTTAAGGTTTCCGGTAGTCTAACCACAAGTTATGAGCCATCAAAGAAAGGCCTGCAGCGTGACCTCTCGACATTGCCGGAGGCTATAACTCTGACCGTTGCTCGGCGAGGCAAAATACTGGCACAGCCGTCTTCAGGGCCTACGAATACCCTATAGAACCAATCTTAGACATTTTTTTGTGAAATATGAGGGTGCAAGGCACTGGCCGATCTGTCCTGGAACGCCCCAGCACTTACTTCATAATTTGTACTACAACCAGCGTATATTTGACAACTTTCAGAAAGGTGAAACATTCCCTTTAAGTACGGTCCCCAGATCTTGAAATGTCCATACATAGTTTGCTGTTGCTAATGACAGGGGGTTTCTAAAAAAGCATGCAGCGTTCCTGAGTTCCACTGGGTGGTTGGAAGTCTTCCCATACATTCGATTGAACATACTCTGTATCTTCTGCCGATGTCGAACAGCGATCAAGCTTCCAAGTCGCAGATTCGGCGGGCACGGGTTGCTGGTCCGTGCCCACTGACCGCATCACACGGAAATCACATCACATCACTGACTACATCACATGGGTCGCCACTATCACACTAACGGTAACGCTGCCGATATGCAGCAGCAGCGGCCAGTGACACGGCCAAGCGTACGCCCAATGCCGGCTTATGAAGGATTGTCAAACGTGTTATTGTGACCCGTACCACCAGACACCCACACAACCACGACAGAGAGTGAGTCCGGTCCGCACCAGACCAAGCCAGACAGTGACCCGAAGACTGGCGCGCCGGCCCGAGGTAACCTCGCTGGTGCCCCGCGGCGCGGGACACCAGCGACCAATCACAGGCACGCACGCCCGCCCTGGCCCAGGTCGGGCCTCGCCCCGGGCGCCACGTGGCCGCTGCGGACGCTACGGCCGCCACGCGGCCCGGCCGGTAACCCGGCGGGCGCCGCTCAGCAGCCGCCGGTGGCAACACGTGTGCTGACGGCCAGTGACACGGCCAAGCGTGCACCCAATGCCAGCTTCTGAAGCATTGTCAAACGTGTGTGCTTCCTGGCTGCATGACGCAGGAATGGTCATGCAGCGTACAGCCAGGAAAACCGACGTAATACCTCTGTTCCTGATGTATGGGTATCGGCGCATTTCCGACGTCATACCTCTGTTGCTGATGTCTGGGTATCGGCGCATTTCTGACGTCATACCTCTGTTCCTGATGTCTGGGGTATCGGCGCATTTCCGACGTCATACCTCTGTTGCTGATGTCTGAGTATCGGCGCATTTCTGACGTCATACCTCTGTTCCTGATGTCTGGGGTATCGGCGCATTTCCGACGTCATACCTCGGTTGCTGATATCTGGTATCGGCGCATTTCCGACGTCATACCTCTGTTGCTGATGTCTGGTATCGGCGCATTTCTGACGTCATACCTCTGTTGCTGATGTCTGGTATCGGCGCATTTCCGACGTCATACCTCTGTTGCTGATGTCTGGTATCGGCGCATTTCCGACGTCATACCTCTGTTGCTGATGTCTGGTATCGGCGCATTTCTGACGTCATACCTCTGTTGCTGATGTCTGGTATCGGCGCATTTCTGACGTCATACCTCTGTTGCTGATGTCTGGTATCGGCGCATTTCCGACGTCATACCTCTGTTGCTGATGTCTGGTATCGGCGCATTTCTGACGTCATACCTCTGTTGCTGATGTCTGGTATCGGCGCATTTCCGACGTCATACCTCTGTTGCTGATGTCTGGTATCGGCGCATTTCCGACGTCATACCTCTGTTGCTGATGTCTGGTATCGGCGCATTTCCGACGTCATACCTCTGTTGCTGATGTCTGGTATCGGCGCATTTCCGACGTCATACCTCTGTTGCTGATGTCTGGTATCGGCGCATTTCTGACGTCATACCTCTGTTGCTGATGTCTGGTATCGGCGCATTTCTGACGTCATACCTCTGTTGCTGATGTCTGGTATCGGCGCATTTCTGCCAGTCTGCAGCCGTATCGACGCAGCATCAACAGAAGCGCAACGGATGCCGGCCAGTGCGGCTGTGGATGCTGAATAATAACTATTGTATTACATAGTAGAAGTGGGGGCTAGCCGCGCAGATTTGATTTTGCTCCGTGAATACGCATCTTCCAGTGATGATGTGGCGCCAGCCGAAGACCTAAATTCATCCATCAGACTAATGCATATAATCAAGGCTTGAATGTAGGCCAGCCCCACCAACAAAGAACACCAAACCTGGCCTGGATTGTTCTCTGCACTGGGTGGAGTATGTCTCGCGCAATGAACTGTGGCGCCCCAATTCCAAACAGCGGCGAGGGTAGCAGAGCCCTATTGTCCCGACAGCTAACGCCTGTCGCTCCGTACCTCGGCTGCCACCCACAACAGCTACCGCCCAGTCGGGGCACTTAACAGCGTGCCAAGGCCGCCCCGCCGCCCCCGCCGCCCCCGCCGCCCCCCGCCCTCCGTCCGCTCCGTCAAACGGATGGGTTCACCCGGACTGGAAACCGACCGTGTGGGTGTCAGCCAGCGGTACGGCCGGGGAGACGCCGCAGTGTACCGGTACAGGCGGCACAGCCGGGCAGATTGTACTACGCCTACAGGTGACACAGCCGGGAGGTACCGACCCTACAGGCAGCACAGCCGGGCAGATTGTACTGCGCCTATAGGTGACACAGCCGGGAGGTACCGACCCTACAGGCAGCACAGCCGGGAAGACACTGGGCCTAGTGCCTACTGGCTACTGTCCAAGGCAACCATTTCGGCGGGTCGTGCAATCATCTGCATCAGAACACGGACAATAAGCACGTATAGACACGTTTAGGAGGTGATGGTGTATTCCCAACCGGATGGAATATGTCTGTTGTTATGTCTATGGAATATGTCTGAATATGTCTGTTTCTATATGTGAACACTTCATTCGGAGTCGCCCGCTGCAGGCACGGCTGAACTCCGAACTGTGACCGGATGTGGTGCAGTGGCCATATTAGAAACACAACCAAACAGCCAGCACATCGGCTTTCCTTTCTTGCATGTCGTCCGTGGTGGTGGTGCGGCCTGTGGTTCCACCGGTGGTTCCACCGGTGGTTCCACCGGTGGTGGTTAACCCGACTCATTTGCCACACTTTTCGCCTCATGCTGCATACTCGTTCTGGTGCTGATCCAACATGTCGTGTCGCTCATTCTAACGTTGAAGCTGGGGCTCCGTCAGCTCATCCAAGCTCCCAAGTCACGAACCAAGTACGGCTGACCTCGCTTTGTCCTCAACCCTGCGCGACGCTTCAGCGGTCATCGCGGCGTGAGCGTGGTGCCGCGGTGTCTGAATGTCCTGCGAAGTTCCCTTTCCAAATGCCCTTTCCTACCGCCACCTGCAGTTCCTGATAGCTTCCCACTCAAATAGCGAAACCGCATAGGATAAGGATGAGCCATGCTATGCTGCAATTCGAAATAGCGACAGTGCTGAAAACTACCGAGGAAAAATGTGTCACGTATTAGAAAATAATACAATAATACAAATGACATTTTCCTCTTTTCTTCTTTTCTCTTTTCTTTTTTCTTTCTTGTATACTATTATACTTGCCATACCAATGTTCCTCGCAATATCACTGGATAATATATATTAGAAAACTATGATTCTAAAAATACCTCTATCTAACGATATCGCCCTGAACTGCACAGTGGCATGTCGTGCAAATTGACATTCCCGAGCCTGGAAATCCCCAATATTTAAGCATGTCATATCGGGCCCGAACGAGAGCTGCTGTTTTTCATGTCAGACTCACGCACTTGGTGGAATCGAGCTGAATCGACAGCCCTTATCCAACCAAATTCCAATCCGAGATGACCGATACGATAACTTGACATATGTTGTCCTTTTAAACTCGGTGACCGGACCATATAAGTTGACCAAATATCAAATGGATGTCAGGTCGTCACATTATCACCGTAAAAAAACGCGAACACTGGGTGGTGGGCGCCGTTCTTGACCGATGCAGCAGGACGTTTAATCTGTGCATCAGAATGGGGTATAGGGGCGGTAAAACGCACGCTGCCACGGGTCGTAACCCACCTGGTTGCACTCTGCTGAGGAGCCGCAGAGCTATCCCGATACATCGTAGTGACCAGTGGTCAGCGACCTGGCGCTGGTGCTGAACAGAGTGGAGACCTCTCGTAACATCGCTCACAACTTCAGTCGTGTATAGGTCGCAACCGGCGCAATTCCTTTCCATGCTGACCGCCAATCTACCTAATGCGGGCACTATAACCCGCCTCCAAAGCCAGTCTCGGGGCGGTGTAGGCTGAAGTATAATGACTATGCCTCCGAAGTCGGCTGGATTGACGGAAGTATGCGTGAATGCGGTTCAATGCCGCGACTGAGGCGGCATTGCTGCCTCGCGAGCATCCGATCCGGCAGCCGGAGGACGGGACGTTATTAACAGTGTAACCCAGATTCTACTATACGTCATTGTACTTCCTCCAATTTCTTCTTCGTTATTTATAACACTGCGGCATTTTATATTATTCTTCACGAATCTTTCAAAAGAGCTTCCGGCGAATAAGCCACCTTGTTTGGCTATATCGCTCAGATTGCCCTGCGACACACCCATCACAGACTTCGAGCGGGTTAAATATAGCCCCTGAGCGTGTCTCCAAGTGTGCCGCGACAGTGGTGTGCGATTTACATAGTATCAGCAGCGGCAGCAGGAGCGAAACACGGGAAGCTGGACATCAGACAGACAGATACCTGTGACTGCATAGCGGCATAGAAATGCCACCGCACGTAGTTTGACGTCTACCTAAGCAGCTGATAAAGCCTTGCTGCAACAATTATGTCTACATTTCCCATCCCAATATGCCATGGGTTGGCACAGCCGAACGGAAGAAGGCGACTGCACGGGAAGACTGTCTATTCTTGTGCGCTTAGCATGAGCAGCCGGTCACCAAAGCCAGTGCCCAGAGCCGGTGGGAGTCATGCTCTGCGGCTTTGGACAGCGCATTCCTGCTCGTGCTGCCAAAGCAGCTTACCGCGACGGAAAACACAGTGAAAGCCACTCTATGCAGCACAGTCGCGCGGTGTCATAAAAATACAGCCCATTGCACAATGCGCAGTCGACTCCCTATATTGCTTGGCGCGAAACAGCGACGGAGACAATTGTGACAGAATGAACGACCGTAAGAAGCTCTTATTAGCTATCGCGGAAATAATATGGGGCAATAGTGCAATGAAGCTAAAGATAGCTCGTAAAGCTAAAATCCACGTAAAGCTATCTATGGCTATCCAGAATAATGCTTTGAGTTATCGTTGCTGAGTTGCTCTGCGAGCGTAATGTTCATGTGCGTGGTGCATTCAGTTCAGATATGGCTGATGCTGCCGGCCTGCGACTGAGCTTGTGAATGGCTGCAACGTATGCTGCAACTTATGCTGCAACTTTGGCGTGACACCATGCAGCCAGGGCTTAGCCCTGCAGGGACCGAGCTTATTCTAATGCCGTCTTCCATTCAAGGCCAGATGTTCGAGAGTACGGAAATGCTTAAGGTTAGGCGGCTTCTGCGAAATCCAAGGAGCAATGTCTTACGATCTCGCTTTGTGTTCGTGAGGAAATGCCTGGAGAGTCTTGAAGTTGCTTAGAGATTGTAACTATGCAGTCCTGGTTCTTGGCAAAAGTATGTTTAGTTCAGTTTCAGGTAGGAGCTGTGCTACGTTCCAAAGTATGTTATGCATATAAATTGCATATCCTTGACATCTACATCCACAAGTCAACAACAATAAAACATTGATAGCATTAGCAAAACATTGCCTAATTCACAGACATAGCATTACTCAATACATCACTGTTGGTTTTAAACTTGATCTTGAGCATATTGTTTAATAGTCGTAAACCGAGTGAACACAAAGTAGCACAATGCATGCAAAGGAAAAGGACACAGAAACAAAAACGACATTCAAAATAATGCACAGCATGGCTTATACTGAACACAGACTTTCACGCCCACCACTCGAGTCTAGACGTCTGCAGTCTGACGACTCAGCCCTTCGCTCCACGTCGGGGCCCTGCCGCATCTCTGACCTGTTTGAGGTTGACCGCAGGCTGGGCCGTCTGTAGAGCACGGCCAGGATGAGCGTGTTGGCCACGGTGGCCACCAGGAACACCAGCAGGAACAGCAGCACCACCACGCCGTCAATCACCGCATGCAGAAGATGCGCCGCCGGCATGGTGCCAACTCAGCCAGGGCTGCCGGGAGACAGGGGCGTCACAGGTCAGGAGCACAGCTCAGTCAGGGCTGCCGGGGGACAGGCGCGTCACAGGTCAGAAGTACAGCTCAGCCAGGGCTGCCGGGGGACAGGCGCGTCACAGGTCAGGAGTACAGCTCAGCCAGGGCTGCCGGAGGACAGGCGCGTCACAGGTCAGGAGTACAGCTCAGCCAGGGCTGCCGGGGGACAGGCGCGTCACAGGTCAGGAGCACAGCTCAGCCAGGGCTGCCGGGGGACAGGTCAGGAGTACAGATCAGCCAGGGCTGCCGGGGGACAGGCGCGTCACAGGTCAGGAGTACAACTCAGCCAGGGCTGCCGGGGGACAGGCGCGTCACAGGTCAGTCGCACTGGTCAGTCCGGACTGAAGGAGACTTTCATATAACAGGTCGTACGCGCCATATTTGTCATTTTCACTTGAATACAGAAACAATCGAAACATAGCAGAAAGGAACCATCGTTGATAAGACGTTGATATCCATCGTTCCAGACGTTTATAGCTATGTCTAGACTCCTTCCAAGGCTTCAGGTGCAACGCATCTGATTACACTTCCGCCCTAGCGAAGTGATCATGCTGACCTTGACTAGGATTTGCGCCCATCCTGAGATAATCACATTTACGTCACGCTAAGATGGCCAGCGATTGGTAGCAGTGGTCATGCGCAGGCACGTAGCCAAGGGGGAGGGGGAGGGGGGGGGGGGGGGGAGGTGTGGCCGCCCCCCCCCTGGAGGCCAGGAGGGCCCTTTTCGGCGGCGGAGGGCCCTTTTCGGTGCGCACAGCTCGCCGAAAAGGGCCGACGAGACCGAGCGAAGCGCAGTATCATGGGCTCTTTGCCACGCGAAACGTGGTCTTTAGAGAGTTTAGAGCACTTCATAGGCCCTTTAGGGCCACCAGGACCCTCTCTGAAAGACCAGAGGGCCCCTTGGACGTTCAAAAGAACCCTGTGCATGTCAGAGGGGCCCCTGGCCAGACCGAAAGGGCCCTGAGCGGGTCAGAGGGCTCCCTGAACACGTCGAATGGGCCCCTAGCCAGCACAGAGGGGCCCCAGGGAAGGTCGGAGGGCCCATTGAGCATGTCGGCAAGTCGACAAAGCAGCCAGCGCAGTCCGATCAGAAGAGTCGCTGGGCAGATCGGAGAGGCTCCTGAGCTAGTCAGAAGGGCTCCTGGTTAGACCGAAACGGTCCCTGGGCCGATTGGAAGGGCGCTTGAACATGCCGGATGAGTTCCTAGCCAGACTGGAGGGGCCTCTGGGACATGTTACCGAATTCCTGTTAATCGCTAACGAAGGGTGTTAAAATATACCCGCAAGCTCCGATTTTATTTTTTTCTTGAAGAGTAAGCCCTCTTTGTATTTAATATATATCACCCAATCCACATCATGTCTTTTCGCGGATCCCAGATGAGTCCCTGAACAGGTCAGAAGGGCGTTGAAAATGTCGTAGGGGCCCCTAGACGATATGAAAGGGCCCTGGGCCTTTCAACAGTAAGAATGCATTTGTCCAGGGAATAAAACAAAACAAAATTGGCGCCGCTCCGTGGCACAATTTAACTACAAATTCAATTATATGCGGGTTAGAAAAAACGGTCCGTTTCTCGGCGCATTTATGTGTTATGTTGCTACTTTCCTATATAATTGGGCAAAATAGTTCACTTTAGCACTTTTTTGCCGCACTTTTAAACGCACAATCACATTTTTAGAGGTCCGCACCATACGCAATGTGACGCATTGATGAGAATGCATATATAGGGCATACGACTCAAAATTTCGCTCCGCTCCGTGGCGCAATTTATTTAAGAGTTCCAGGTCTTGAGCTTAAAAAAAATCCAAGTTGGTATAGCTGATTCAAAATTGGTGTCGCTGGTTCCAAAGTTGATATGACAGTTTGCTAACTCCAGCTCCTAAAAGTTGGAATGGCCCATGCCATAGCTCTCATACTGCATTTTCCATCCGTGTAACGTGCCTTTTAATCCGTTTTGTTTGGCCCTTTCAACGCTTGGGAATGGCCCTTTCAGCGCTCGGAAAGGGTACCCTTTTGAGGCGCCGCCCCCCCCCCCCTGGACGAAATCCTGGCTATGGCCTGGCCATGCGTTATCAGCTAAGTTCAGTAGGCTGGAGTGGTAGAACCATGCCGATTCGTTTCGAAAGTTACAGACTTCGTTTGGAAATTCCATTGTACTAACTGTACGTTTGACATTGTATGTATGTATGTATTGACAGTAAAAACACTCTCCGATGCATAAAACGGCTATTCTGAGTGTCGCGTCATGGTTAAAAGGTAGAGACATGTTAAAAACGACACTTAGCAACATGCATACACAAACTAGAATACACTCCATGATCATACACACATTCACACAGCGACCGACATAAACATACACGACACCCATCATACACCATGTAATTGCCGTGGAATTGGACACTCCTGTGCTAGGAGATGTAACCCTAATTGTCGAACTGCGCGAGGGCTTCTCGCTGAAGGCTTAGAAGCTGGCGCGTTGGCGATCGTCGATGGTAACCATCGTTAGCTTTACGGTGATGCGACAAGGAGTTAGTGGAAGTTGTAGCCGTCACTCGGAGCATATATATTAGCTCGTAATCTCAATCCTGAAGCTGACGTTAACAGCATGGCTGATGTTTGTTTATGTATAGGCTGTTGTAAAGTATAATAGATGCTATATAAACTGCCTAGATGAAGATGTTCCCTGCAGGTGTTCATTCAACAGCCATTAAGTTTATTATGAGAATATTACTCAGATTATAATATACGTAAATCTCAATCATGAAGCTGACGTTAACAGCATGGCTGATGTTTGTTTATGTATAGGATGTTGTAAAATATAATAGATGCTATATAAACTGTTTGGACGAAGATGTTCCCCGCAGATGTTCATTCAACAGCCATTAAATTTATTATGAGAATATTACTCAGATTATAATATAAATGAAGGTCGTTAAAGGCATCCTGTATTTGCTTTTGCCAAACCATTAGTCCATACTTGGTCTATAGATTAGTCTAGAGGGTCAACATGAGTTCACTTTGGTGCCAGATATTACAATTATTTTGCTAAACGTGCCACTAACTACATAAAGTCCTACTAACATATTGTTTCACTGATAGCAATATCCTGTCTTGGTGCATTCCGCTGGTATATTCTGCTTTTTGCAATATTATCTCAGCTGAATAAATAAGCTAAGTGCACACTTGTTTATACTCATATACCAGCTTAGCATTATTCTTTTCAAGCGATAACTGAATATCTCATCAATATTCAGCACACCTAGCCCGCCTCGGAACAGAAGGAAGCGCTTTCGACGTTCATACAGCTTATCCCATTGCTCAGCGTCCATCTAGCCTTCGAGCGGACCTGGCCGGGGAAGATGCCTACTTAGCTCCCTGTCTCGTCACGACACGACCCCCGTGCCCACGTGTGACCCCGGGAGACCCCGTGCGACCCGTGCCCCGCCTAAGCTCTAAAGCCGGTAACTAGTGACCATCTCAGAGAAGACGCGTCTGCCGGACTGGCTGCTACATAGGGGACACGGCGATTAACGTATTCAGATAAATTTGAGACAGTGGTGAATATATCCGAATCCTTTTTACTTGATATGAATGTAAATGATTTAATTTGTCACGCTCCCTTGAATTGTGTGTGATAAAACGAAAATAGAAGTGGAGATGAGCGTAGCGTACAGTGCAATCAATCATCGCGACACAGCTTACTCATGGCTCAAATATCCACGAGATGTTCGGATTTGTACTGTGACGCTGTCCGACAATTCCAAAACATCGTTAATCAAGACCAGGAGAGCTAAGTTACATTCCAGTATAAGCTCTGTATTCTAATCATATTTGTGGAAAACGCCGACATGCCTAACCTGAAAATAGCTCCGAAGCAACGTTCCTTCTGAATACCATTAAAAATCCTGGTAAGATGCGACGTTGCCAGCTACAGCTGAGAAACTGCTGTCAATTACCCAATGCCGGATGCACTACCTTCCTTGTTCGCTATGCCAATAGCAACCCATAGCCGTATATTGACACTTTGTGTGAGACAGGCAGTGGCGTCGCCGACGGGGGGTGCGGGGGGTGCTAGCACCCCCCACTTTCAGAAAGTGGGGGGTGCGCACCCCCCACTTTTTCTGGGCCCGGGGTGGGCATAACGCAAAATGGTACTACCATGGTAGCAAAATGGTAGTACATAATTTCAACATAAACCGACCAATGTGTTACATACATGGCGTGTTTGAAATAGATATCAATCTAAACGCAGACCAAAACAAATTACATGTATTTTACTTGAAAAAAAAGAATCAATACGCGAAAAAGGAGATTCAAATGAAAAAAATAACATTTTCCTTTGACTATTTGTAAAGAAACAATGTTTTTTATATTGATTTTGTTCTCTTATCATACATACTTGTATGCTTTTTGAGCAAGTTGATGTGTCTTTAAATAACAACAACAAACAAACGAAAATATTTTGAACAAGTGTGTGTCTGACGTTTCACGCTTTATGAGATTGAGATGATATTTAGGTATTTAGGGCTATGAAATGAAAACAACCTTCAATTTTGGACATGTTTAAGAAGAGGTAGGTACCTAGGTATGGCTTAATTTGTTACCGTAAAACGGGGTGAAGTGAGACAGGTGGGGTGAAGTGAGACAGAAATTAATGCTTGCGGAACACATACTTCCAGTGTGCGGAAATCCACAAATTTTCACACGATTTGGACCCTACCAAGGCCTCAAAAGAGTGTGAATTTTGGAGTTTTCTGCTCAAAATCAAAAGTACCAGATCGCTATGAAATTATGTCTCACTTCACCCCACCTGTCTCACTTCACCCCGTTTTATGGTATCAAAAATGGCCTTCTGAAAAACTGCATTGGATCATTTTGGCCTTCCAATGCGCCTAGGTAAAAGTAGAAATGATTGTGTCTATGTTTGGATGCAATACAAATTGTATGTGGTAGGTAGGTAGGTAGGTACCTATGTGTGTGCTAATTTCAGGCATTTCATCATAAATATCTTGATCCACTTGGATCACTCTAATATTATAAAGACATAAAGACATGACGGACCAACAAAAGGCCACAAGGGCCCATCGAGGTTGGCCCGATCCCACCCCAACCCCATGCCAACAATCCTAAGAATTTAGCTGACCTCCTCTATAGAAGAGGCCCGAGATTATAAACTCAGTGGGCTTCAGAACAGTCTGGCACTTCCAATAGGTCAATAATACCTAGACAAGAAGGGCAACTAGGTCCTGCTTTCCTTCCTTCCTAGTATTTAAAGGAAATAGTTCACCTTCGGAAAATATTTCAGAACACGATTTTATTATATTTTTTAATACAGTTTCTTTTTTTCTTTTCAAAAATGGTCCTACATCGCGCCAATTCAGGACAGGTCAAAAATTATTAATGCTATGGTGTGCGTTATTGGTCTGCGCATGCTCAGACCAGTGCTAGCACTCTCAGACGGTACGGTATATCATATATGCGCCGCATTCCTTCCCCAAAAAGTCAAATATCTTCGGCTGGAGTCTTTTCAGCCAAGAAAAGTTGCAGATAAGGATTTCTCAACACGGGCTACAAAACTGCTATTTCAGTTAAAAATCCCATGTTGAAGGTGAACTATTTCTTTTAAAGGGTGTGGAATGTCCACATTACCTATGTAGGCACCTATGCTAGGATGCAATAACCATATCCACAACCCAACCTATGGAAATTGAGTTGTAATGGTTAGGTAGGTACCTACTTAACAAAGTTTCAGAAGGCCAGTGATATTGATTCCATTGTTGTTGTGCAAGAGTGATACAAAATATGTTTGACCATTTGTAAATTCTGTGAAATATGAGTAGGTACAGGTTTTGAATCTTTTCTAGATTACCAGGTAACACCTACCTGACCTAGGTGGGTAGGCATGTTGCAAGCAAAGAATGAGCAGAGTGCATCTAGCTACATGCAATAAATTAACTAGGTAGGCATTCAAGAGTAGCTTGGAAGGTCATTTACTACCTTCCTGACTGAACAGTTTTACCATAAGTAGATAACCTGATTTAGGAGCATTATTTGTGTAGGGAAAACAAAGTGAAAAGCAATTATTCAACCTTGTCTTGTCCATGTCCATGAATCATTCCATGTTCGTGACTCAGTAAAGTAGGTAGGTACAACGTTTTCTCACTGGGGCTCAAGATCCAAAAGGTTATTAAAAAAATATCAACAATTTTACCTCTGATCTTCACTTTTAGTTCCACAGCCTGTAGATTGTAGCTTTAGCCTACAACATTGCATTTTGGTAAAACTGTTGGTGGGCTTGCATTATGCGCATGGCATAATTTTGTTTAGGCATATTTTTTAACCCAAATTATTGGAGTCATAAAATCTGGAAAAGGCAAACACATACCTACCTATCCTCTGTCCAGATACATTCTTTCTTTTTTTCACCTTTTCTGAGTTGACATCACATATTCAAAGATACCTAGGAATGTATCCATTTTAGTGTTGTAACCAGTATGTTCATCACCAGGATTTCCAATCAAGTCCACCACTACTATTTGGGTCATCCATTTTCCTAGAAAAGGCCCTCAAAATACTCTGAATCTTGCAAGATATTTTTAGATAGGTATAGTTGAATATCTAGTGAGATATCAACAGCCTACCTACCTTATTACCAACTGTTCTATTTTCCCCCAAAAATGAAATAAAAGAACAAGAACTTGATGCAGTTGTATATAAAAAGGCTGAGTGTACATATGTAGAATGCATGTATATACCTGTATATGTATGGCATTTGACCATTGCATTGTTTGGTACATTGCCCATCTTATTTACTTCACACGGATAAAGCCACCCTTCATTTGACTTGAAAGTGAGAGAATGTGTATCGTAAACTTGTGTATCATTTTACACTTATGTACTATGGTTTGAGGCTAATTTTTTCACTTCACCCCTAACTAAAAAGTGGGAAAGGGTTTCAGAAAAAAAAATTGGGATATGCAGTTCATTAGCTGTTTATTCGCAGCCGGAAAAATTTAGCAGGACAATATAATAAGCGATACAATATTATGGAAATTAATTTGTTTGTTTTTAGCAGAGGAGCTATAAGACTTCAAACTAAACTTTTGATACCTACTTTGTTGTCAGATATCCTGGAGATACAAGTTAGGTTTTGATTCGTTCATTTCATTCTTCTTCATTCGTTTAGTATTCTTGCTTCTTGGCAATAGGCGCAAATCGATGACATGATCATTGTCCTTCCAGGCCTTCTCCCCGTCCAATTCTTACCATCCCATTCGGCCCGGAGTCTGCGCCAGCCCTGTCCAGCCCGGAGCCTGCGCCAGCCCTGTCCAGCCCGGAGCCTGCGCCAGCCCTGTCCAGCCCGGAGCTTGCGTCAGCCCTGTCCAGCCCGGAGCCTGCCGGCCCGTCCACGGATGATCCAGTGCCGCCCTTAGCTGGAGACGGTGAGTTTGTGCTTCTCTGCATCATGATTCGATTTATAAGGGTTTGTAATGTCATTCCCAGGTTATGTTAATTCCACTGTCCTTGAGCCTTCCTTGACACTTTCCTTATCCCGTCTTCCAGATCCGAGCGCCCCCGGCCCATCCGCCATCACGCCGCCCGCCGATGAGCCATGCCGCATTACGGAGCTGGACGCTCCCAACCAACCGCCGGCCAGGACCATCCCCAAAGGACGTTACAAAGGCAAAGTCATCAGCTTCATGGACTCCTGGTACCAGGATTACAAGTGGATCCACTACTGTCCGGTTCGGAAGAGTGTCCTGTGCTTCTACTGCGCCAGACGGTACGAGTCGGGAGTGGCGAGTGACCAGGAGCCAACATTCACCACTGTTGGGATGGGCCACTGGAGGAAGGCTCGGGAGAGGTTCCTTCCGCACAATCGCTCACTTCCGCACCTGAAGGCAATTGAAAAGCCTGGCGACATCGGATGCCGCCCAATCATGGAAGTCGTCGAGTCGGCTGACAACGCAGCTCAGGAGGTAGCCCTGAAGAACCTGCGAAAGATCATCACCTCGGTGCAGTTCCTGGCGCGGCAAGGCCTGACCTTCCGCGGCCATGAAAGCAAAGAGGGAAACTTTCAAGAGCTGCTACGCCTGCGCGCCGAAGACGGCCCTGAGCTGATCGACTGGCTGAAGAAAAAGGAAAACTTCACCCATCATGACACCCAGAACGAGGTGCTCCGTCCGATGAGTCATGAGGTGGTTCGCGGAGTGGTGGCGGATATGAACTCCGGATGTGTGGCTGAGGGTGAGCCCGGCTACTTTTCGATAATCGTGGACGGTACGCAGGATGTCAGCGGCGCAGAGCAAGAGTCTGTCTGCGTGCGTTTCGTTGACCACGAATTCCAGGTCCATGAGGAGTTCCTGGGCTTCTTCGAGTGCGCTTCGACTACAGGAGCCGCCCTGGCCCAGATGGTAAAGGATGCTCTTTGCCGTCTCAACATTCCGATCGCCAACTTGAGGGGCATGGCGTTTGACGGCGCCGCCAACATGAGTGGGCGCGTGAAAGGTGCGCAGGCCATCTTGCGTCAAGCCCAACCAGCAGCACTTTTCGTCCACTGCGGCTCGCACTGCATAAATCTCGTGGGCAAGGACAGCTGCGAGTCGTCCGAGATGGTCAAGAGTGCGCTGGCTTGTGTGAACGAGGTGGGCAGCATGTTTAGCCAGTCTGGCAAGTTTCGAGGAAAGTACGGCGACATCTGCATGGACGCCGAGATCACCGCCAGAAAGCTGCGCCCACTGTGCCCAACACGGTGGTCTGTTCGCCTCGCTGCCGTCGAGGCCGTTCTGAACGGCTACGACGAGATCCTCGTAACTCTGGACGAACTGGCAGTGGTGAGCAGCCATCTGTCTGCCCGAGCGGCGGGTCTGTACGCCCAACTCTGCAAGGGTACTGCTCTGGTGGCCCTCCACATGGTACGTGCCGTACTGGCGCCGCTGGACCGCCTCAGCCGCGCGTCCCAGAGCTCGACGTACACTGTGTCGGCGCTCCTGGAGAGCGTCCAGACGACGGTGGCGCTGCTGCGGGCCCAGCGTGAGTCGGCTGATGCAGCTGTGGAGACCTTCCTCAGCCTGGCGGAGAAGTCGTGCGAGGAAGTCACACTGCCGCGCAAAAGACGCCCACCAGCGCGCTACGACGGGGATGCCCCAGCTCACCACCCAGGATCAGTTCAGGAGTACCTCCGCACTGAGTACGTGCTCATCCTGGACACTGCCTGTACGCAGCTGGAGGAGCGGTTTAACCAGAAGGGCATGCAGGACCTGGCCAGGATGGAGCGGCTACTTCTATCGGCTCCAGACGTGAAGAGTTGCAAGGAGGTGCTCGAGGCAAGCCCATGGGCAGGTGACATTTCACCGACAGATCTGGCTCCTCAGCTGCAGGTGCTCTGCCGAAGCAAAAAGCCCCAGACCCTAGCCGACGCGGTAAAAGCTGTGGCCGGCATGGAGAAGACCGCGCAGCAAATGCTGCCAGACGCAGTGAAGCTGGTCAAGCTGCTGCTGACCCTGCCAGCCAGTTCGGCGACTGCTGAGCGCAGTTTCAACGCCCTCAGGCGACTGAAGACGTGGCTATGCAGCACTAAGACGCAGACCCGCCTGAACGCTGTCACAATCTGTCACGTTCACCGTGAGCGCGTAGCCAACGTCGATCTCGACAAGGTGGCAGCTGCCTTCGTCCAGCTGAACCCGCGTCGACATAAGGTGTTCGGCCGTGTGAAAGTGTGAGCCTTCGCATAGTGGTGACCCTGGGCGAAGGAGCCGCCGTGCTCACTACCGACCCTCGGCAGACGACAGACAGTTAAATCGTGTGATAAATACAAAATAAAAAAGGCATTTATTTGCCATTTACAGTGCCATTTATTTGGCACTGGAACGACTGATCTGCGCATCGGACCTGGGACGGCCGTGTTATAGCATTGTAGGGCACGCAAAAGATCCCTCCGGACGGCCGGAGCCAAAATTATCCGTTGAACTTGGCGGACTGGAAAGGTTGGGGTGGAGGGATCGGGTTCTACGTGACAAGTACAAAAGTACTTTACTTAGTCCTCTATCCAATATTCATTTTTACAAACCGTTTATAAACAAATGAAAAAATGGGCCCTTTTGAAAAAATAGTGGACCAAATCCGGGGAGTTTTTTTAGGGGTAGGTAGGTTTTAATGGGCCCCCTGCTTGGGCCCGGGCCCCTGCCAAACCGGCACCCCCCAGTCAAAAATTATCGGCGACGCCACTGGAGACAGGTGTTGGCATTGACCCCACTGTGATGCGGGCATTTGCCAAGTAGCTATGTCCGGATGTTTATCCCGAATGTAACGCGTTTCTCAGGATAATCCTTCGTAGTCCGCACCGAGCAGTGTGCATTGTGCACAGTGCAAAGTCTATGGACAAAGCTGCACTAGAGACCAGGTGACAGCTAAGGTCAATCATTCCCACACAAAAGGAGGAAGTTGCATCGGAACCCATGGAACCAATGAGGTTCACACAATGGAATGCAAAGAATGGAAAAACGGCACTTTGGTGCTTGAGAAAACAATCGCACAGGGTTTCTCACTGAGTGAACGCCAGTCCTGATGCATTGGTATACAGCAGAGTTGTACAGGTTGACGTAACTGCTTGCTTATCCCCGTCTTCCAATCTGCGTTTCACATGTAAATCAACCACTGTACGTATGTATGAGGGTTGACACGGCATCAATGTATGAATCAACATACATTGCAGACATAAAATGCAGCCACAGAAGTGGCCCATTTCGTCTAAAACCGCCTGGAACTTAATATAACATCCCAGCGACGCATCTCTACATCTGGCGCTCCACCAGAACGCTTGATCTTCATCGGCCCATAAGTAATTGGGAAACGAAGTAGTTCTGAACTGAAACGTGAAGTAAGCGACTGAACTGATAATATACTTGCCAAATTAACGGCAAAGTTCGAGCCACCTTCCGCATAAAACTGTGGAACATACATAAATGTAACGATACATATTTATAATGTAATGCACTTATTTGAACAACAAAAGAACTGTGCCATGTTTTGTCACGTACAAATATGACCATTGACCAATCGCTGTATGTTCATGATCAAGGTGCACGAGTTAAATGCAGCAATGCACACGGTGCACGGACATGCAAGTTTCTTGTTGAAGGTTATTGTTCACTTTTCACAATGCAGTTCCGTTCTGCCAAGTGATTGTATGTCAGGCAACAAGCAGCAGGATACAGCACATATACGGAGACGAATCAGGGTTTACACAAACTTGTGATTGAATATCATCTGTCGACCAAATGAACACAATGCATGTGCCAGTTAAAAGCTGCTAACAAACATGGACGAGTGAGTAAGAGAAGACCTTTTGGGCTAGACGATTTTCATGATATTTAGCCTCATTATTCTACTCTTTTTTTTGGCCTGAAACTGATACTTGATCAGCTGATGGTAATCGAAACCAATTAGTATTCTTCTATTGCCCCAGAGCTTGAGAGCATTGCTTGATATTTGTTAGTATTTTGACTATCGCTGTAAGTGACTTTACAGGGGTTTAGTGACTTCTCCCATCCCCTGGTCCAGTGACAGATTGTTATCGGTGCCGCCAAGAGCGACAATAAACGGTGGTCGACCAGGTGCACGTCCATTGCCGGTCCGTTCCGAAAACACAGGCGTCTTTCACTCACTTGCATCAATGACGCCGTATTACATATTGTACAATATCTTCATACAATATGTCTACGGCATATTTCCAGTAGATGTGGCCCAGAGAAAGTTCTGTCTGCCGGAAAGCTGAGTAGGAATTCTAACCATCGTTATGTATTTTGTTAAATTTCCAATCCTCGCATTACCAAAGAAGAATGCCAATAACAAGAACATATGCTTGAAGTGTAATATTCGCAAATTAACATTTGGAATCGCTGCCAAGCTTTTACACAGAGTTAACATCAAATGTGTATGAGTTTAGCAAGGAACTTTACATATGCTGTGACTCGATATAACTTTGATGTGATTTCATTAACAGGCATAACGTTTCGTCCCCAGCTAAATGTTGTATCTATTGCATTGTTAGTCAGCTTATACGGTGAGCATGAAGGCTATCTGTTTTGTGCAAATTTAGCCCTTGGAAACCGGTATTTTGCATTGCATCAGCGTGTGCTGTCTTGGCCTTTGTGCTATTCTTGTGCCACGCTACCCTTGGCATGCTGCTTTTGGCATATCAGTACCGATTCATGGCCGAAGTTACTTCAGCAAACTTTACTAAATAGTTATATTGACTGCCATTAGAAAGCCTCGTCACAACCAATAGTGGTGTTTCACCCGCAATTTTCCTCCACATGACCATTGGTGTGGTTGCGCCAGGACAAATGCTCCGCTATTTGACACATTGACGTTCTGAATCTGTTAAACAAAGCCTAAAAGTCGGAGCGTGCAGGCAGCAGTACAAATAGGCATGGGACAATACCATTAGAGGAAAGCGTACGGTTAATAAAATATCCCGTTGTGTCCAGGCGGAAAATTATTCATACCAACTCGCGTCGGGATTACACTGTCCGAGTGACTCAAACTCCATGACAGTACGAGTGCCCCTGCAAAACATGCAGCGAAGGACCTCGCTCAAAATCTGCAAACGGTCCCTTTGAAGAAACCACCACCCATTCGTCACCCGACTGGCGCCCAAGTATTGCGCCCTGCCTATGTGAGATCACACAGATCGTGTCATATACATGACACACCGTGTATTCTCCGGCGGATCGGCACGTTTGAGATAGAAGTTCAAAGGGTGCCGGAGCATACTAAAGGCTGATCGATCGGGGTGGAGTGACAGACCTGCCCGGGACTGACGCGCGGGTCGGCCGCGGCAGACTCGCCGCGTGGATTGCGTGGCAGGGGGGCGGGTGTGGAGGGTGAGGTGCAGGGTGGATACGCCCCAGCGCCACCGCATCGCAGAGGAGATGGGGTTCCAGTCGGACGCTCCCTTGACCTCAGGCCGACGTGAACCCAGCAACCCGCCAGGGTTAACAGGGGATTGTAAGGACATGTGGCGGATGATGGATGCTTTACGGCTACTCCTTACCTAGAATCAAGTAGATTTATACTATTATTTCATGGTTTGATTCGAAGACATGCGAATGACGTACAGTTTAGCAAACACAAAATATACAAATAATCGGGAAAAGTGCATTATTACGTGGACAATTTTAAGGATCTTAGATACTTGTCCGCCATTTAATGTAATTAGATACCCAAACATATTCATCAGAAGCACATTTTTAGGAAGACATTTGATATACCTAGTCATTTGTATGAAACATCTTTTCTCACCCTACGCTATTAGCTGTCACACAAGTTTGAGGAACCCAGAGCTGATACCGACTAGATGGACACCTTTTGCTCATACGAAATACTCTGCTGTACCCGCTCACCTTGTATCGAATGACAACACCGCTGCAGCCCGGAGTTCATCGGCTCGGCAAATCCACTAACGAGTCCGCGGCCGGTGGGGAAAGGCTCGCCACGTCCGTCGCTGCGCCGCCGTCCGCCGCGCGGTGCCAGCCGCACACTCACTCGTCGCAGTCTCGCGCGCGACTGGTGCTAGCGGCCGGCCGGGCGTCCGAGTCTCCCCGCCGCGCGCTGCCGCCGCCGCGCGCTGCCGCCCGGCTCCATGGCCGTCGCTGAAGGCGCGCGCGCTCGGTACAGCTTACGGGCTGGACGGCTGCGGAAGGCTTGTGGTGCTAGGGATCCATAGGTCAGATGCAGCTTAATATCCACTCAGATTTGTCGTGGGCGCCATATAATCTCTTCTGCTGTGTCGCCCAAAAACCCCACCCCCACCCCCACTCAGATTTGTGAGGAATATATTAGTTACGTGAAACAATGCATGGATGCGAAAACGGAATCTCAGGTGCACAAGAAGGTCTCTCTACAAAATCTAGCAATGATTCTATGATCTGCCAATGTTTACAATAAGCTGGCAAAGGATTTGAAACCCCACTGGGTCTCCAAATAAGATACAATATAAAATCGGACGAGGCATTGCACCTTATTCGCTGAAGATGCTTAATATAACAATTGAGGATTAGGCAGCGCCGAAATATTCTTATAATAGGTTGTTAACTTTTAATTGATTTGCCGGCATGATATGAAATGGTTATTTTATATATACAAATGCATTATTAATTAATAATTGGATCTGACAGGATACCAAGATAAACCTTAAAAAGATTAAATGTACTCGCATCACTAGCCAGACAGTTCCACTAAACATAAACAAGACTATTTGTGAGCTGACCTTGACCTTAACATTAGCTTTTAAATATGAATTTCCCAGGATATCTATCAGATTTTAATGCACACAAGGCATTCAAGATGATGACCCCATGCCCGCAAATATATTTGACACATTTTCTTTTAATTTCCACATATAATGAGCTTAATGTTACTTCTCCTTTTAATTATTTTAACCATTCTCAGGTTAACGTTGAACAAAATGAAATGTACGTTCAGTGATAATGGGCCCACTGAAATGCTTTATATAGCAAATTTGAACTTTACGCTCAAGAAATTCCATTCCTAACTTTGACCTAACCTATGGTCTGCCATATAAGTTCATCCTGCAAATTGCAAATTCCATTCCTAACTTTGACCTAACCTATGGTCTGCCATATAAGTTCATCCTGCAAATTGGAACTATGCATGTTTAAAGGAAATAGGTCACCTTGAAAGTTGTCTTGAAATGCAACCATACAGTACATCTTGAGCTCAAAACTATGAATATGACTTTGGTTTGGACAACTGATGGATATATGTGGAGAAAGAAGTAAGTTTCTCTTTGTATTTCACGAGAAATCGTACGATGACAGCTGGCGTTTTGACTCCGCCCCGTTCCGCCTGACGCCAAGTACAGTCTCTGACAAGGGGCCGCCGCGCTGCCTGGGCGGCTGAGCGGATATTAACGAGGCGTCGTGATCAGAGTGTGTGAGAGAGTGTACCTGCCTCCGGCGGCGAGCGTTCATGTCCCGATCGTGACCCGGAACAGCGGACATGAAACCGGGCCCACTAGTCCTATCTCGAACATACTTAAACGTAGGGAGGTAATTCTTTCACCACAACCCATTTTTAGATCTGCTCTACAAATCTGCTATCTCAGTCCAAAACCCCATGTTAAAGGTGAACTATTCCCTTTAAGATGCATGTTGTTCCTATCGAGATGCCAGTCAATGACGGATTCACTGATTTATAATATTTTGTATGATTTTTAGCACTGTTTGAGATACATAATAGCTGTTTTGACGAATAATTATTGCACTGAAAAGATTCTGAAACATTTCTGAAAAGTTTGAAAAAGTTTGGTATAAAAATCTTAGTATATTATACATTCCAAGAAATGAACCAGTAAAACGCCTTTTCGGGCGAGGACCGCGCAGGCGCAGTGTGGAAAAGGCGTTTTACTGACCTATTTGAAATTATTCATGATTTCTTTCCTCGAATCCACCAAAAGGGAGTACGTCCTAAGGGATGCATGCTTCATCGTATACATTGATGCTTAGATCATTAAAGCCATTTTTGATCAATAATTATTTTGGTTCATTTCGACGTTTGCGTGTGCCACGCGCTGTGGTACCACCCATATCAGAACGCATCATAACAAAAACAAAATTGATTTGATGGTCCTGTCCAATGGTGAAAACCCGATCTCAATCGGAGCAGTGGGTGCAAAGTTATTAGCTTCCGAAAAGCGTCTGTACGGCCGGTTCGGGCCGGTTCGGGCCGTGTCGGGCCGGGTCGGGCCGGGTCAAATGTAAATTTGTCCAGTAAGTTGACGAGAAACCTCACGGGCGCTTCGCGCCTGCTCCGTAATAATTATTCAATGTTATGGCAACATGTATTGAGCTCAGAACAAGTTTATGATGCAAAATTTGCCGTTTTTAAAGAACATATGCGTCCAGAGTCAACTTTCGTTCAGTTTAGCATACCGTCATTCTAGGTACTACATCTGGCAGCGTCATGGATCACAGGTCGGTCTACGCATGCGCAGAGATGTGCCAGCATCGATTCGCCGTCGCTTCCGACCCGCGTGCCGCACGCACATGGGCAAAGCCAAGCCGCACAACCCGGCCGCCGGTTTGGGCTGCGGGAAGCGAATCTATTGCGTCCTATCCTGTGCGTCACGCGCCACAGAATCTTTCTGAATCATTCTGAAGTTTTGAAAAGTTTCTGTCGGTGGAGATCACAACTGACCTATCATTACTTATCTTGCTAATAACCACCAAGCCGCAATTTTGTCAACATGTTATATTCTCACCAACATATTACAACATTCTGAGGGACATTTATAGCCAAAAATCCCATGTAAAAGTCGTGTAGTTAACCCGCGCTTGACCGGGGTCTCAGCAGAACACCATTGACGGAGGGGGGGGAATTTTTCCCCCTCGTTATCTCTAGAACTAATGATCGCAGCGAGATGCGCAACACGGCATTCGAAAGCTCTCAATAAGAGGCATCTAAAGCATGCTCGAAATTTTCGAATTAAGGTCACATATCAGGTCAAGGTCGGGTCAAATTTCAAAATGGAGGTATTTGAGTTTATGGACCATACTTTCCATCCAAAGCATTTGATTGCGACCATAATCACTCAAAGTCCTCCCAAAGTTATAATACACATCCCGCATGACCTAAAATGAGATTGTTGGCAAAGGTCAAGGTAAAGGTCAGGTCACAAAAGGCCACTATACGCAGAAAATGTCCGAAAGTCATGCAATACATGTTTTATAGGTTATTTTACACGTATCATTCGATAGTGATGGTCATTGTAGCTTCTGACTTCATTTAAGTGAGTTAGTGTCAAGCTTAGGTCAAGTTCATTTCACATATGGTCAAAATTTGAAATTGATAAATCTAAATACAAAAAGCATGTTTCTAGACCAGTTTGGTCTCAGAAATACAGTGCTGGCAGGTATTTGTCTTTAACTGGTCAATAAAAGCACAAAAAACGCAATTTTGCAATATAGCGTTATGAGTGACATATATGATCAAAATTTGAAATGGATAAATATAAATACAAAAGGCATGTTTCTAGACCAATTTTGTCTTCCAAATACAGCGCTGGAATTTATTTGTCTTTATCTGGTCAACAAAAGCCAAAAAGCTATTTCACAATATGTCGTCATTAGTTCCTCATACTTAGGGAGCCATGTCAGTCAAAAAGGTGATGTTCATTTTAAATTTATTTTGTATATTGCTTGAACACCATTCTTTCACATATATTTCGTTTTGCATATTTGTAAAAAAAAAACAAGAAAAACGTCCCCCCAACACAAAAAAATGGGGACAAAAACCAAGTATTTCAAAATTACGAGATAGCAGTTTGATAGAACGTTCAATTTACTATCTTGTCGCTCTTTTTGGTTTTAGTTTATCTTAAAATGTCACCATTTTACAAGCTGCTTAGAGTTTGGGTGATTTTATCGCTAATTTCGCGTAAAGTGACGTAATAAAATGGTGTATATCTTTAACAAAATCGACGAAATAGCTTGCATTTTTCTGGGCCGACGTAGAATTTATGTGGAAGAAGGTACTGAAAGTCTCGGGTTGATATCTTGAATGGTTTTTAAGTTATCGCGAATATTCGACAGGGGGGCAATATTTGCCTCCCCCGGTCAAGCGCGGGCTAAGGAATGGATCGTCGAAACCTTTTAAAACATTTTAAAAAGTTGTAAAAAGTTTCGCACAATAATCCTTCGTGAAAACGGCTAATTATAATACTAAGTGATAACCTAGCTCTCATAATGCCGACATTATGATTTAGTGAAACACAAACATCCACGATTTAAAATATTGGCCGATACGAAATCCAGATTATAGTGATGTGAGCCGGTAACCTTTTTCGGGATCAAGCACAAGTCTGGTGATGATATATTCATGGGCGAGTCCAATGATTAAAGTTGGTCATGGACGAGACGCGTAGCACCGAGTCTATGACAAACTTCATCATTGGAAGAGCCCATGAATTTATTTATCATGCAACTCAACAATTTAATTCATTTTTCCAAGCCTTCATTCAAGCCTCGCCCTTAGCAAAGTAAGCATCCAATAACCGAATGAGGATCACCTTCTTTGAGGTCATTGAACTCCCCATGATCACATCCAAGAGGCCATGACAGGCTTTGATCATAGGCAGTTACAGATGAACACGAGTCGCTATCACTCACGCTATGGAACGATGCCTTTCAGTTGCATGATAAAAGTTTATACCCACAAGCCCTATTAATTTGATATGTCTTTATAAAACGAGTTGTATATGGGTAAAGTTATGGCCGCAATATCTAAATTAGCACGACTTTAGAATGCAGAAACGAATAAAACCAGATAAAACTATCACAATTTATAAAAATGGGGGTTTCCGTAACATAAATATACTGCTACTTTGAGGCTCATTTTGCGGTGAGTTGCGGGTTCCAGTTACTTATCTTTGCTTTCGAGGCCAGAGGCAACTGAGACAACATGTATGCCATTGACAACTGCAATAATCTGGAAGGTGTTACGAAAAGTTCAACATAACAATTATCACAAATCACAAATCCTTCTATTACCATTACACTAAGATAATACATTATGGATTCGAAGGGGCCCTTTCCCAAGAATCATCCGTCTTTGAACAGTTGCATTTTTCATCACAATTTTTAAAGGTAATAACAGTATTTATAAGCAAGTGAAGATAGTCGTAGATAGAGTAACCAGTGACATCATGCTGCAAAAGACGTGGGGGCGCTTCCCGGTAGCAGGGACAGTTTTTCCGATTTCATGTTCTAATTTTATGGTAGGCAACTTTAAATACGTATTATAACCAAACAGATGGCCATAATGACAATGTTTACAACAACAACAACAACAACAACAACAAAAACACAAAAAGAGGTAAAGTTGGGTGCATTAAGTTTTATTTGTTTGTTAACTTCTCTTGAGTGCGAGAATAAATATAAGATCGGCAAACACATCCGTGGCTATATTGCTCAGACCGATGACTGTTATGTTGCAAACAATGCAAACTATCGCTTATTGTAACCAAATATTCTGAAACTGAGAATAGTGGTGCTGAATAAGGGTATGGTTGTCTGTAACTTTCCAACAATTGTTAGGATGTAAATGATACGAGCTAGTGCAATATATTTTTATAGCATAAACACATTGAATATACTTGTGGTGAGATGGTAAAATGTTTTGTGAGTATTGAATACTGCGTTATTTAACCCGCGCGGCGCTGGGGTCTCCAGCCGAACGCGCGGCGCTGGGGGGAGGGTAAATTTTACCCCCCCCCCTCGTATCTTCCGAACCAATAACCGCAGCGAGACGCGCAATGCGTCGATCGCAAGCTCTCAACGAGAAGAATCGAATGCATACTCGAAATTATTAAAATAAGGTCACATGTCAGGTCACGGTCAGGTCAAATGTAAAATGTAAGTATTTGAGTTTTTGGGGCTATACTTTCCATCCAAAGCCTTATATTGCAACTATTATCTCACAAAGTGCTCCAGAGTGTATAATGCATTTCCCGCATAAGTAAAAGTGAAATTGTAAGCAAAGGTCAAGGTCAAGATCAGGTCACACAAGGTCACAGGTCTACGAAAGCCATGCGACACATGTTGTATGGGTTATTTTACACGTATAATTCGATAGAATTTTCACAGCCTGACACCATATGACACCATTTTCACAGCCTGACACCATATAATCGTCCTCAGGTCAAGGTCAGGTCACAATAAGGTCAAAATTTGAAATTGATTAATCTAAATAAACATTGCATGTTTCTAGACTAGTTGTGTCTTCGAAATACAGTGGTGGCATTTATTTGTCTGTATCTCGTCAGTAAAAGCCAAAAAACGCAATTTTAAAAAATGACGTCATGAGTTACTTGTTCTTAGAGAGCCATAAGTCAGTCAAAAATAAAGAAATTGCTTTGAAATTTGGTTTGAACATCGTTCATGCTCGGTTCTCTAATACATCTTCCGTTTTTTTGAAAATCTTCAAACAAAAAACTTTTGTGGAAATTCTTCCCCAAAATCAGTTTTTTGCATTTTTGGGGGTCAAAACCCCAAAATTGTAAAATCTGAGATAGCCATGTCAAAGACAATATTATTTCCCTTCTTTTCACGCCTTTTATTTTCAATTTGCAGTAACACGCTATTTTCTACGAGTTTTCAAACATTTAACGTTTTTCATCAAAAATGACATGGCATGACGTCACTAAAACGTCATTATCTGCCACAAATTTTCACGAATTTAAAAAAAAAATGGAAGAAGACGTAGAATTGATGAACCATAAGCTACCGTAAGTTTCACTTTGATATCTGTCATAGTTGTCAAGTTATGGAGAAAATCCGGGAGGGGGGGGGCGGGTAAAATTTACCCCCCCCCAGCGCCGCGCGGGTTAAGAGTGTTCAATGGATCTTATTACCGATAGGACGCGACGTCTTCCGTAAACTAGGGGACACATATACGTATGAGCCATGTAATTTTGTTGAATGGAAATTTTGCATTTCAAAATAAAGCCTTAAGTGCTCATTACGATGGGAAAGAACGCTTAAGAACCGCCCGCTTGGTTCCCGACCCAATAAGGGTTTTTACTGACCTGTTACGACTACTATTTGTTAAGTCAGAGTGAATATTATTTAATTAGTTATTGTGAACCTGACGGTTTGCGTGCGACCAGAAAATAGGCATCGAACCCCAATTTACTTCAGCAGTTCGTCCACTCTGAATTTATAAGTGAAAATGAGTCTGTATTGAGTCAACACTACAAATTAAATTAACGTTACAAATGAAATATTCCTCGATCAAATTAAGTTTGCATTTTATGAGTAAGCAACGATTGAGTCAAAATTGTATATATTTAGAAGAATAGAGGTCGAATTTCGACCACTTTTATGAACGTAGTCCGAACTTTTGTGATGGGGTTCTGAGGTTGGGTCTCACGCTAAGCAAAGCCTGTCGCGCGAGCCCTGACTCCACTATGCCATTCTACAATTCCTGGACACCGGCATAATTCTGATGCGATCGTTTGACGTGTCCAAACGTACCTGGACATGATCCACCCACACCATTGACGTCATCCATGTCCAGTGTCCACATTGCACGCGGACACTGCCACCGGCCGCAGGTCACCCAGTCAGGGGCAAATAGCGAGCGCCGAAGCGACTCGAACACAGCGCGCCATACTGGGGAGATTTGTAGCACAGCGCTCCTCTGATTGAGCTACAGGGACAGACACAATGTCTAGTTATCTTTAAATCGATGTCAATGTTTATTAGGCTGACCCTGCATACACATGAGAAGGTTCAGAAGCATATTTATCTCGCTCTCAGTCACAGTTGTCCGCCCGTGTCGCTCAGTGCCCGCCCGTGTAGCTCAGTGCCCGCCCGTGTCGCTCAGTGCCTGCCCGTGTCGCTCAGTGCCCGCCCGTGTAGCTCAGTGCCCGCCCGTGTAGCTCAGTGCCTGCCCGTGTAGCTCAGTGCCCGCCCGTGTCGCTCAGTGCCCGCCCGTGTAGTTCAGTGCCCGCCCGTGTAGCTCAGTGCCCGCCCGTGTAGCTCAGTGCCCGCCCGTGTAGCTCGGTCGGGAGAGCCCTGGACTACAGATCAGATCAACCTTGGCAAGGTGGGTTCGAGACGCTTCGGCGCTCACTATTTGCTTATGGCGGGGATGACCTGCGGCCGGTGGCAGCGGCCGCGTTTAAGGTCAGATGAAGCCAGCGAGCCGGGTGGACCGTTCCCAGTCGCTAGGGGACATTCAACTTTCGCCTCTAAATTCTGCCGGTGACTGGAATTGCGCGATCGGATGGTGGGGTCAGGGCCCGCACAACAAGCTTAGCTTAGCGTGGGTCCTGATCTCGGAAATCAATCTTATCAAAACAATCGAACTAAAATTTATACAAAGAGCACAAAACCTACTTCATTTATTCCGAGTCAGCATGTGGCAGCGATACAAATAAAATAGTAGAGCACAGTCCTATGCCTGCTGTATGTTGAGATAATCAAGGAGGGGCCGATTTCTCATAAACCCTCGGCATAACCGACGTCCCGCCTAGTCTCAGTTACTCTTCAGCACAGTACTGACACATGTCAACCTCTTCATAGGCCTCGTACCCGCCTAATATTTTATCAAGGCCTCAGACATGACAAACAAAAAGCCGCCTGACTGATTCGCCATCGGCTGTAAAATACATAAACACCATATATCATCTGGCACTGTCACTCATTTGTTATTCTTTGAAGGAACACCTGTATCTCATTAAAAGTAAATGAATGGCAATTCAAGGCTATGGCTGGTATTTTCTCAGCAATTTAAGCACTTGGCCATGGACGTGACACTCGTACAATCGACTCAGATCTATGGAAAGCGCAAATACTGCCTCTGTTGCAGACCGCGCCATTCACATTGGCAAACAGCTGGACTCATCTATATGTCAACGATCCATTGCGCGCCATTGTCGCGTGCACTGCAACATTCAGTCATTCAATTCACTCCGATTTTCAGCCGAACAGTGCAGAAGTATTTACGTTTTATATTGGCATCCACTCTCCTATTTATTAAGTCAGACCTGAATTCGTTCTGAATTATTGTCTATTCCATGAAAGGTTGATATATATCGCGATGCTACTTCGGAATTTAGTCAATATTGACTTATTGAGCCACGCAAGGGCAACAACTATTTGCAAACGATTTTAGACAATTAACGGTCATTTTGTCATGCGATTATTCTCCGACAACGCACGTTTTCACCCCATACTTCCCCATACCCCACCCCACACCCCATATATCTTGAATTATTATTTACCGGTACACTATGCTTCACCGTAAATATCCCTGGAAATGGGAAGCACCTCCCAAATGCAAGCGCTCGGCGTATCAACACACGCCTGCACTCAAAGCTCAACATTATATGACAATATATTGGTGTGATCCGCATTAATGTTAATATATCAATAGTGCATGAGGGAGCGGGCAATAGTCGAAAATATTGACCGATGTGACGTCACTGTAGCCCGAGGGTGGAGACCGTATAAAGTGCCATTGCCCGAGGCGAAGCCGAGGGCAATGGCACTTTTTTTTTGTCATTTGTGTCATTTTTTGAATAAACGTGTTCTATTTGTTTGTCACATTCCCTCACGGCCTCATATGTTTTCATAGGAATTGATTAGGAATTGCTTTATTCCGTACTTCAGGCCGTGGAGGCTCTTGGATTTGTATCTTTCGCCATCCTTGCGCTTTACGGTTAGGAAAAATTCCTTTACTGCGTTGTCAAGTGAATCATTGTTATCTAAAAAGTGGTGCATGAACAATCCTTTGGCAGACAAAAATTGGAGGAATACGTCCCCTCCGGCTTTGATAGCTCGTTTGGTGCTCTCTGATCTTCGCGAAAAGAGCAGTTCTTCGAGTTCATGCTTATCAAGAAGCTCAAAGCGCGGTTTTTCGGACATGCTTGTAAGATTAGGATAATTATCCAGTGGCATTAACTACGACTCCTTACAAAATTAAAATGACTTTCTACCTGAATGTGGCAAGAATTGATTTTTTTTTGGAAAGCACAAATGCACGCGCAACTTACTATTGCCCGCTACCATGACAACCATGACGACCTCAAAACCTAATGCAACTTCCAACTTGAGGTGCTATAAGTTTTATTGTGCTGTTTGACGTCGTCATGGCACCGGGCAATAGGCAAAAATATCACATGAGCCGTTAACATACGAGCCGTGTAATAATCTTTTCTTGTGCATATGCTTCAGTCATCTTGACAACTAGTTTCAATGACTGGGTTGCGTATCGTAAATCAATAAGTTTTATCTTAGCTTATTACGTAGGGACCTTTTATTTCATTTTTCGTTCCACATTCATTCAAAACATTCAGAAGCTGATATTTCGATATAACATGCTTAACCTTTAAAATCATGATTGACACTTTTATGCTTTGCAGTGCCATTCCTTTGAGGCCATCTTATTGATATGCTGTCACTGTGACCCAAACGACTTTTTTTGTTATCGGATTGTAATTTCGTCAGCTTTGAGAAAACAAATTCTGCACATAACCTCCGCGACTTTCTGCAGCTTCAGATAATTGTGTTATTCGTTTCTTTGGGGAAATGCCTCCGGATGAAGACATTCTGACTCGCACGTCGCACATTTTCGCGACGCATGGCGACACAGCGTCATGAAGGCACTACAGCTTAGGTTAGACAACCCATATCTCGACAACATTTCGGCAACCGCTTGCTCAGAGTTGCCATCGGTCTGGCGGTTGGGCAACCCTGTGGGCGATTCTCAGCAATAGCCAACAACACCTATGGCGACCAATGGAGTTGCACGTTTTTGCTTACGTCACAATGACGTCACGGCCGACAACTCTGGGCGATTATCGACAACCCTTCGGCAGCGCAGCGTCGGCCATATTTGTTCAGCGTTTTTTTTTGCAGAGGCACGAGTGGGGTATTGGGTACGAGTGTATGCGTTTTTGTAGTCAAAATATACGTTCTTGGGGTCGTTGTCCTACCTTATAAATGATAAATATTGAGATTTGCGTGATCTTTTGTCATGTTTTGTATTACGTGACGGTTTTATTGTACATTGCAATCATTGTGCTCAATATGGCGCAGCTATCCAAAATAATTAACATTTCAACTTTTGTAACTTTGGAAGATGATGTACCTATGATCACAATGGATCTGGATACAAAACCAAGGTCTAGAATCATGGGATCTATTGACAATGGGATTCGTGCACATGTCTGCTAAGCACCAATTTCAAGGCTGAATTTGCACACAAAAACCTCTCTGTCGATGCACTACAGCATCATAAAGACACCTGCAAAGGAGTGAGGTGAAATAAATTAAAAACTGACCAATATTATGCTTGGAAGCAGGCTCCGGAGGATCCATCTTCAGTCACGCCGGCTGAGAAATCAGACGACGGCAGTCGGCAACACAGGTCGACAAAACCAGATTGCACCAGATTGTTATAAAAATGAACATCTCGACAACACTTGGCGACCTTTCCCTCATTGGCCAAAACCATGATGACGTCAATCGACGGGAATTGCACAGCAATCGGCCGAATCTCGCCGATCGCCTGCAACAGTTGGTCAACCGCCCTTGTCGCCTTGCGTGACGTCATCATGGTTTTGACCAATGAGGGAAAGGTCGCCGAGTGTTTTCGAGATGTACAATTTTTTAAAAAATAATCTGGTGCAATCTGGTGTTGTCGACCTGTGTTGCCGACTGCCGTCGTCTGATTTCTCAGCCGGCGTGACTGAAGATGGATCTTCCGGAGCCTGCTTCCAAGTATAATATTGGTCAGTTTTTAATTTATTTCACCTCACTCCTTTGCAGGTGTCTTTATGATGCTGTAGTGCATCGACAGAGAGGTTTTTGTGTGCAAATTCAGCCTTGAAATTGGTGCTTAGCAGACATGTGCACGAATCCCATTGTCAATAGATCCCAGGATTTTAGACCTAGGTTTTGTATCCAGATCCATTGTGATCATAGGTACATCATCTTCCAAAGTTACAAAAGTTGAAAAGTCAATTACTTTGGATAGCTGCGCCATATTAAACACAATGATTTCAATGTGCAATACAACCGTCACGTAATACAAAACATGACAAAAGATCACTCAAATATCAATATGTATCATTTATAAGGTAGGACAATGACCCCAAGAACGTATATTTTGACTACAAAAACGCATACACTCGTACCCAATACTCCACTCGTGCCTCTGAAAAAAAAACGCTGAACAAATATGGCCGACGCTGCGCTGCCGAAGAGTTATCAATAATCGCCCAGAGTTGTCGGCCGTGACGTCATTGTGACGTAAACAACTGTGAGGAGCAGGGCAGACGCGGTCATTTGGGTATGTATACCAACGTCATACGAAAACGCCCTGTCCATACATTGTGTAGTTGTCATTAATCACGAGCTACAACTGGGTACGGACAATAGCATTCGGTATCGTTACGTTTAGCCGGTGGGAGCTGGGACACCCGTCATAATCGGCGGGTGCAGTGGGGAACGGCAGGGACCATTCGGCCGAGGCCGTGACCGCCGCGTGCACCGCGCGGGAGGCATTCTCAGTTGGCTGCTGACAGGAGAGGGTGACAGTTCGGTGTTGACAGGAGAGGGTGACAGTTCGGTGTTGACAGGAGAGAGTGACATTCAGTTGCTGACAGGAGATGGTGACAGTTCGGTGTTGACAGGAGAGGGTGACAGTTCGGTGTTAAACAGGAGAGAGTGACAGTCAGTTGCTGACAGGAGATGGTGACAGTTCGGTGTTGACAGGAGAGAGTGACAGTCAGTTGGCTGCTGACAGGAGATGGAGACCGTCAATTTGCTGACCTGTCCGGAGGAGGGACTGTCAGTTTACTGCCGGCAGAAAAGAGTGACCCGAACGCCAGTGACCGCTTCGTGACCCACAACACCTACGATGGAGTTTCATGGCAGTCTGCTCTCGGTTGGTAGGAGCTGGTCGGAGCTGCCGATGATGAACGCCAGTCACCAGCTGCCGGGCCGCCAGCTGCGGGTGCTCACGCTTCACGACCCCGCCCTTCCTGTACATCCACCAGCAGGCTGACGGCTCCTACACGTACGACGGCTACCTGTACCAGCTGTGGGAGACGATCGTGCGCGAGCTCAACATCAGCTACGTGATGGAGCCGCTGCACGGTGTCGGCTTCGGCAGTCTGACGGAGAACGGTAGCTGGACAGGTATGGTGGGGCGAGCTGGCGTACGGCCGGGCGGATGTTGGTCTGTCTTGGCTGCAGATTCGGCTGATCGCAAGGCGGTGGTGGATTTCCTTGACGCGGTGCCAGTGACGCAGTCTGATTCGAATTTTTACATACGGCAGGGTTCCAAGACTGTTCCGGAGATGGCTCCGAGTATGTTCAACGCTCTCCTGAAGCCGTTGCACAGTGACATCTGGTGGCTGCTTTTGGCGTTCCTGTTCGTGATGTCGCTCGCTCTCCGAGTCGCCCTGCGTTTCAGCCACGCGAGGGCCGAGGACAAGCGGACGGTGGACGACATGCCCTGGCACTCGTGTCTCCTCTCCAGCTTCATGACGTTAGTGAACCAGGGCTGGGCGAGCACACCGAGCTCTCTGGCCGCCCGCATCGTCACCGTCTCCTGCTGGGTTCTCAGCATCCTCATTTACCGCCAACTACACGGCCAACCTGGTCTCCCACCTGACCGTGACCACCGTGGACCGGCCCATCAGCAGCCTACAGGAGTTCGTCGAACAGCCCGGCTGGCTGATCGCCCTCCAGCCTGGCTACGCCGACCTGAACGACTGGAAGAGGAGCAGCAGTCCGTACGAGCGAGAACTCTACCGGCGGGCAGAGACTGGGGAGGGATACATCCGACTGGACGTCAACGGGGAGAGCGGCCGCCGCACCACCCAGCCCTACGTGATGACGTTCATCGACGTCGACCGGCTGCTGTTCACGCAGGGCGCCGAGGCGTGCCACCTGGTGCCGCTGCTGGACGAGCCGACG
>JAXIVJ010012119.1:0-32500 GCA_036785665.1 Chirona hameri | reverse complement strand
TGTTGGCTTCGGATGTCAATGCAATATTGAATTCCAATGTCGATACAACCAAACAAGTGGCTAACAAATCAATATTTATTCAATATTTGACAGGCCCATGCAGGAGAGGTCTGAGACCACGCAGGAGGCTCAGACCTCTCCTAAATTGGATTTGCAATAGGGCCCAGGCCCTCGCAGGGGCTGGGCGCCACATAGACTAGTAGCTGTGGCGCCCTTGTACCCAGCAAAGTTTTAGAAAAGGTTATCAGGAAAACAATCATGGACCATTTAGAGACCAAACAAATTCTGAGCAAGCACCAACACAGATTTCGGTCTGGGAGATCACGCCTCACACAGCTGTTATAATATTTCCTCGAACTTGAAGATGCCATAGATTAAGGTGACTGTGTTGACACAATCTACTTATACTGTAGAAAAGTGTTTGACACAGTCCCACATGACCATCTTATGGTAAAGTTGAAGGGAGTAGGGGTAGAAGCAGGGGCAGAGCCACCAGGGTGTGTGCAGGAGGGGAAGTCGCTCCCCCGTCGTTGGGCAAACATATTTTTGCCCCCCGTCATTTAAGGAGGCCCTCTATGCTCCAAAGAGGCCCCATCTCAAATGTTGTTATAAGTTTGGTTTATTATTGGAAAATACATCAGCGTTGAAGGCTGTGCCATTTTATTATACCAAGGCATACCATATAGGTATACCAAACACCATATTTTCTAGGGAACAATGTGCTAGCACTGGAACCATCACCCCATTCTGAGCGCTGAGGTCAGGTTGACTTGTTCAAAGGGCTCACCAAGGAAATTGAACCCTGATCACTGTCTCTGCAAGCAGGTGTTCTACCACTGAGCCAACTTGCCAACTGTGGTAAGCAATACTGTGTAGGTACAAAAGCAATTAAAACCAAAAATTACATGTTCGCTCAGACTGGCAAAGAGTATGGAGTGGAGTGCCCAGGGCAGCATCCTGGGGCCAACTCTGTTCCTTGTGTTTGAAAATGATCTTACCAACAACCTAAACTCTAGTGGGAAGCTTTTCATGGACACTAAAATATTCAGAAGGATCAAGGGCGCCCACGACTCACAGCTCCTCCAAGACGGCATCAACAGGCTGCATGCTTGGAGCAAGAGCTGGCTGCTCAGCTTTAATGAGAAGTGCAAAGTAATGCACATAGGAGCTAAGAATACCAAGCACCAGTATCAAATGGGAGGCAGTCCTGACAGAGTATCATGAGGAAAAGGATATTGGCATCTTGGTGACAAGGGACCTAAAGCCTTCAGCACAGGTAGCAAAAGCTGCAGCCACTGCAGTCAATGCTGGGTCGCATCAAAAGAACATTCACCTGTTTGGATGAGGAGACTGTCACTCAGTTATACAAATCCCTGGTACATCCTAGAATGGAGTTTGCAATACTGATACAGGCCTGGTCCCCATACCTGCAAAAGGACATCACAAAGCTTGAAAAGGTCCAGAGGCGTGCCACCAAATTAGTGCCAACCATCGCCCACCTCCCTTATTAAGACAGGCTAAGAAGCTGCACATGACCACTCTGGAGGACAGATGGATTTGTTGTGATATGATAGAAACATGAAATCCTAACGACATCGACAGTCTGTACCGACAACAAATTCAAGAACAAGGAGTAATAGCCTGAAGCTAACTACTATGCAAGCATCAGCACTGTACCTATGAGAGGACAATGTTTTTTTCCGTCCAGGGTGGTCAACATGTGGAACTAGTTAACTCAATGTCCTAGCATTGGGAAATTTGGGTGGAAAACGACACCCTATGGATACTATTTTCCACTCCTTTTCCCGAGTTTTACAGTGAATTTTACACTCCTTATTTTATAATGCATTGGATAATTGGAACCCTGACACTGATTTATGAATGTAATGATGGGGACAGCCTGTGCAGGGAAAGACAGGTGGGAATTTAACTAATTCTGGCAAGGAGGTAACAAAGTCAAGTTCATGTTTTTTTTGGTTGAATTGTCCACTGCTTATTTTTAGCCAGCATTTTCCACTCCGCACCCCAGCTCCAAAGCAATCCTAGGACCGAGTTAACTGAAGAGGTCGTCACGTCACGAGCGCCAGCGTCAACACATTCAAAAACAGCTATGCCAGACTATGCTCAAACCGAATGAGAAGATGCTGCACCTAACGAGCACCCTACTCCCTTTCCTCTTGATCCTATCTATCTACTAGCAGTATAAGCAGTACATACCGTACACAGCCTGATCCTTAAAACGGCGAATTATGTATGGCGTACGCTATGCATAGTTCTCTTCAAGAGCAGCACTGTTATTGTTGGATTAGGGGGCGTAGACAAGAGCAGCACGTGTCGGTTTCCTTTATTTTGAAACGACTGCGCAGGAATTGTAAGCATTCCGCGTCAAGTTAGCCAGATATTCAACTGACAGACATTCAAAACTGGAAACGGAATTACTTTAGAAGTAGCCCGTGTTCCAGACTAATTTTACGTTTTTCGTGTTCAGCGTGGCAAGGAGAACCTACCTGCAAATTTGCAGGCGATTCTGAGGCGACGGGCCTCAAAACTGTACATCTGGTAAACTGTATAACTCTGAAAGTAATCATTGTTCCAGGCTATTTTTTTCTTTTTCGTGTTCAGTGTGGCAAGAAGGACCTACCTACTAAGTTTCAGGCGATTCTGAGGCGACGGGCCTCATAACTGTATACATTTAAAACGGTATAACTCTGAAAGTAGCCATTGTTCCAGGCTAATTTAACGTGTTTCGTGTTCAATGTGGTAAGGAGGACCTACCTGTCAAGTTTCAGGCGATTCTGAGGCGACGGGCCTCATAACTGTAGATATCTAAAACGGTATAACTCTGAAAGTAGCTATTGTTCCAGGCTAATTTTACAATTTTCGTGTTCAGCGTGGCAAGGATGACCTACTTGCCAAGTTTCAGGCGATTCTGAGGCGACGGGCCTCAAAACTGTATATATCTAAAACGGTATAACTCTGAAAGTAGCCATTGTTCCAGACTAATTTTACGTTTTTCGTGTTCAGCGTGGCAAGGAGGACTTACCTGCCAAGTTTCAGGCGATTCTAAGGCGACGGGGCTCAAAACTGTAGATATATGAAATGGTATAACTCTGAAAGTAGCAATTGTTCCAGGCTAATTTTATATTTTTCGTGTTCAGTGTGGCAAGAAAGACCTACCTGCTAAGTTTCAGGCGAGGAGGACCTACAAGATATCTAAAACGGTATAACTCTGAAAGTAGCCATTGTTCCAGACTAATTTTACGTTTTTCGTGTTCAGCGTGGCAAGGAGGGATTACCTGCCAAGTTTCAGGCGATTCTAAGGCGACGGGCCTCAAAACTGTAGATATCTAAAATGGTATAACTCTGAAAGTAGCCAAGGCATTCGCAACGTGATGTGTTTGAGTTGAGTTGTTCGGTGAGAGATGGGTACCTTCTAGGTAAGTAGGTATTGAGTAGGTATTGATCGACGTATTACTGACTTGAAGCAGTCAGTGAGTGGCACCTCTAACCTCCTCCTACTTGCCTAGAAGGTACCCATCTTTCACCGAACAACTCAACTCAAACACATCAGTAGCAGTATATTCGAGCCCGACGAATGTCTGTCTGGCAGCAGCAGATTCGTGAATATGAATCTGCTGCTAGCTTGACGGACGTCAGCTGACAGACATTCGCCGAATCTGCTGCCAGTAGCAGTATATTCGAGCCCGACGAATGTCTGTCTGGCAGCAGCAGATTCGTGAATATGAATCTGCTGCTAGCTTGACGGACGTGTGAAGTTGTACCAAGGCAGTTGTACGACCTTGGCCTTGGCAGTGAAGTAGCTCAAGCTTTGTTTATCTGCCCACTGCCCAAGGCTGTATAAATATGTGCCAAGGCCGTATAAGAGTGGCTCTGTGTGTGACTGGCTTGGTTGTTAGTTATAGATATCTTGGCTTGGATAGTGAGAAAACCGAGGATACTCTGTAATTTGAAACAGGTTGATTATTTTACTTTTATCATTCAAGATATGATTGTCACTCCCATGTTTTTAGTATGTTTGTCATACTTAAATGTCCAGGAAAACTTGCCTTTTCCCCATTATCCTGTGAAGTATATTTATTATTTACTAGTCCATGTCAACATTGATCAAATAAGTAAGTAGGTTGTAGTACCTTGACCTCAACATTGTTTGTAGAAGCTATTACAATTACAACCCAAACATTGCATTGTTCACAATTGTGTGATGTTGAGTGATGAATGCATACTTATTACATACTTTTAAGCTGCTCGTTTGGACTTGCATGATCTATATATCTATCATGCGTCTTGTTTTTGTTTTTAATTTTGCAAACCACCAAAGATGAAAGAAGTCTACTCACCTTGACCTGTTCAACTTTCCTGTTAGTCTGTTGTTGATTATTTATCTCAAGTTCTGACTTGTGTGGGATTTCTTTACTCTATGGTCCATATATATATATATATATATATATATATATATATATATATATATATATATATATATATATATATATATATATATATATATATATATATATATATATATATATATATATATATATATATATATATATATATATATATATATATATATATATATATATATATATATATATATATATATATATATATATATATATATATATATATATATATATATATATATATATATATATATATATATATATATATATATATATATATATATATATATATATATATATATATATATATATATATATATATATATATATATATATATATATATATATATATATATATATATATATATATATATATATATATATATATATATATTTATATATATATATATATATATATATATATATATATATATATATATATATATATATATATATATATATATATATATATATATATATATATATATATATATATATATATATATATATATATATATATATATATATATATATATATATATATATATATATATATATATATATATATATATATATATATATATATATATATATATATATATATATATATATATATATATATATATATATATATATATATATATATATATATATATATATCCATTATCCATTGGTGTTTCAGTGTGGTGTGTGTTAAAATGGTGCAAAATGCACATTGCAAACTATAAATGTTCCTGCTAAAAGATTTTAAGTGTAGAATGAAGTATACATGCAGATTCCTAGCTGCCGCGTGCCGGCCTGGCGGGTGCTGCCACATGTGGCCGGCCTTGATGCCGGTCCCAACTCATGTATGAGCGGTGGCGGTGCGGGGCCGGTTCCTGTTTTTTGGGAAATTTTTGCATCTCTACTACCCATACATGTGTTTATATGTGTGTTCATCGGTGTGTGGTGGATGTAAATAAATGTGTGGATGTGCAGTAAATGCAGTTAATATTCCAGCTGGAATATCCGTACGAGCGTACGAGCCGAATATATGTACGAGCCACCCATCAAGGTGTGCCTTTTCAAGACGACTGTCAACGTTATTTTCAATTGGAAATCCAATGAAAATTCGCAAAGTTATAGCCAATAATATTTCGAGCTAAGCGTCAATTGATCGTAAACAAAAAACAAACTTTGGCAAAATTGAATCGATATATGGCATGAACAACCACCAGCTACCAATCCAGGAATGCATCTTTTCACGAAGCATCTATTGGTAATTTCCAATTGGAAATCAGTTCACAATTGACAAAACATGTCGATGAGCTCATACTTAGAAGAGGAGAAACTTATAGCTGAACAACAGCACGGCTTCAGACGAAATTTATCATGTGACACACAGTTGATTATGCTAATGAATGACGTAGGGTCAGCTTTAGATGAAAGGAAAAGTATTGATTTAGCATTTCTCGACTTCAGTAAAGCATTTGACAGGGTCCCACATAAATGTCTCATTCAGAAATTGGAGTTGTATGGCATAGATCGCAGCATGCTAAAATGAATAGTCATTTATTTCAGATCGCACACAAAAGGTTGTCTTGGATAGCGTACAGTCTGAAAGTGTCTCAGTAGGTTCCGGGGTGCCACAGGGCAGTGTTTTAGGGCCTTTGCTTTTCCTTGTATACATTAATGATATAGTAGATGAACTGCATTGTAATGTGTGCTTGTTTGCTGATGATGTGGTTCTATATTCATATGTAAATGGCGCCAACCAAACGGATGAATTATTTCAGGCAAATTTAGATAGCGTTCAAGAATGGTGTGAGAAATGGTTAATGACATTTAATGTTTCTAAGTGTGCAATCATGTGAATGTCACAAAATAAGGCAGTAACACTACCACAGTATGTTATAAATGGAAGTCTAATTCAAGTCGTAAATCATTACAAGTACCTTGGTGTATTAATATCAGACAATATGAAGTGGAATGCGCATATATCAAAAATGATAGGAAAAGGCAATCAGGTCCTAAGGTTTGCAAAGAGAGTCTTTAGTAAATGTCCCCAAAAGGTCAAGGAAACTGTTTATATATCCCTAGTTCGACCAATCCTGGAATATGCATGTTGTGTTTGGGATCCCAATGCCACGCATTTGAAACATGCTATTGAAATGGTCCAAAGAAGAGCAGCCAGGTTTGTCTTAGGTAGATATGATAGGCACGATAGTGTTACAGATATGATATCTGAGCTAGACTGGAAGCATTTGGACGATAGGCGGAGGCACGCCAGACTTTGTCAACTATTCAAGTTTCAAACTGAGTCCAGTAAAGTAAATGTTGACAACGTTATAGCCAGACCAAATTACTTAGGACGTAGAGATCACCACAGGAAGATCAGATTAGTACAGTCCCGACTTCTTTCATACCATAACTCATTTTTTCCTAAAACAATACGAGAATGGAATAATTAGCCCAAAACATTGTAGATTTTAATACTATGGAACAGTTAAAAAATATGTTGGACTCACTATGAATCTTTAATCGTGAAAGACGGTACATGTGCACTTCACACCTAATGAACCTACTTCGTTTTTGTGTTGACATATGGAGTATGTGCTGTTAATAGTGTTGTATATTGTGTTATTTGTCTATATGTTACCACCACCACCAGGACCTTCATTGGTATTTGCGGTGTAATACATGAATCTGAATCTGAATCTGACAAAGGTAATTACTTAAAACTGTAACCACATGCAGAATGTATCCCTAATGTATTGAGTTAAATACTGCATGTGCTTCCATTGCGGAGAATATTACAGCTATCGGTACGAGCCACCCATCAAAAGGTGTGCCTTTTCAAGACGAGTGCCGGTATTATTTTCAATTAGAAATGCAATGAAAATTGACAAAGTTATAGCCAATAATATTTTGAACTAAGGGTCAGTTCATGCATGGGTGGAGCTTTTCAGAAAAAGTTGGTGGGGCGAAATGTCATATTGGGTGGTTGTTTTGCACGGCTAAGGTGAAAATGACCATTTAACGCCAGAATACATTCAAATCTAACAAAAGTTGGTGGGGCAAAACACAAAGTTGGTGGGGCAATGGCCCCCGCCATTTGAATAGAAAACTGCACCCATGGGGGAGGTTAGGGCAAACTCCCCCACTTTTAGAAGGCGGGGGAGGGTCGATCCCCTCCCCCCCCCCCCCCCACACACACACACTTTTTGAGGGAAAAATTAACAATTTATCGTAAGAATTGCCTTTGCAGTGCAGTCAAAATCCAGCTATCTGGTGTCAAAAACTGGACAATTTCGCGCCGCTTCGCGGCATGACACAAGTTTCGCAATTGGTTGTACAAATTTGGAAAATGGGACAAATAATTTAATTAAGTGTCTGGCAGAGGCTCTCTTTGGCGGCAATTGCTGGCCCCAGGGCCCATTCCCTTCATAAAATAATCACTTTTAAGTTTCAAGCAGGCTACATGTTTAGCTAGTTTGTCGAGTTCCGAAAAAGGCGACGCGAACGCAAAGACCAGGGGATCCGCACACGGAAACTGCTCCAGCGGTGCACAATTTGCTGGACCGAAAAGCTAATAGTGGAAACAGGCCAGGACCATCTCCCCAAGCCATCTCACCTCACGGTGTGGTTCCAATATTAACATTTTGTTTTCCAGGACCTAAAATTAAAATGTTCACGCCGCTTCACGGCGTCACATCGGTAGTCATCGTCATAACGAAGCCATAGTAATCGTCAAGGGTTCGTCGTAATGCTGAATTGAATTAATATTATTTTTAGCTTATTATCCTCTACAAGCTCCACCGCCTATATTTCTGGGTTTTATCAGGCAAACCCGTAAAATAGCAAGTGCATACCTACCTACTATAACATGAAAATCCACATAAAAATGCTGCAAAGGCTTAAACACACGTATAAAAAAATGGGGGTACATTTTTTTCGTCATTTCAGCCGCCCGGGACGCCCGGCCACAATCAAAAACCGACCCCCCACCTGTTGTCAGCTAAGATAGGTTTTATCTCCTGTACGTAACAATACAAATTAGTAATGCGCTCAGTACGATGCCTACTGAGGGTCCTGGTCCAATCCAGCTCATCAAAAGTCGACGAAGAAAAATTGATAAAAAGGGGACCTCACAAAATGAAGTGGCCGAAATCCGTAGAGTTTTTCATATCCAGGGGTATTTTGGGGGTTGGGGGCCTCTCCCAGGGTTTGCCCCCCAACCCCCTTTCTGAAGGTCTGGCTGCGCCCCTGAATGTATCCATATTGTTTAACTTTTCACGTACTGTTACTGGGGCCGAAAAAGAAGACCAAAGAAAGGACCAAAGAAAGGGCCTACTTATTCCAAAATCGCCAAAACATAAAATATTCGTAGTATGTGTAGTACACCTGCCAGGAACGTAGCTTCCCCAGACAAGTTTGGAGAGGGCTGAGCTGGGAAAAAAATATATTAAAGTACCATCAAAATTCAGACAATGCCCTCTGGGTATGCGCCGGCAGAGGCGCGCTCAGGAACGGAGCTGGCAGTCGCAGAGACAGGGGCGACTCCAGGCAATTCATTACGGGGGTTAGGCCACAACATAACACACACTACATGCCCGTAACTGAAATGAAATGCATTATTTGATAAATTCACCATTTTAGTCTAAAGACAATATTTAAAAATCCACAACTGATCGTATTTAGATAAAATGAAGACATAAAAAACATGTCATGAAAAATCAAATATTGCATTCTTGAAATATTGTGCATGGTCCCGTCTGAATATTCTTCTTTGCATGGGGTTCCACGCATAGAAACTATCATCATATATAACTATTGTGTACATAATATATAATTAATGCGTATACAAGTCACATTTCTGGCAAACTTGCCCTTCTTAACGAGGCTCCTAGGTACCGGTAGCTTCTTTCCTCAGTGCATGAAATAAAACAGAATTACTGGTCAGATTGTTTACATGCTCCAGTTTTGTCATAGCTAGAGTTCAGGCTCCCAGCTTCCCATAAAGAAAGCCGCAAAAAATAATATAAAACAAGCATAATATATATTGCGGCGCGCGCATGGCACCACCAGGGGGGGGGGGGGGGGGCAGGGTAGACTGTCCACATCCTGGAACGCTTTAAGCATTAGGCAGTTGCATGTGGAAATCGTATTGAACAAGTGATTTGCCACCCCATATCTGGAGAAATTCAGACATTAAATAACACCGACAATACTAGCCATGCCGGCTAGTATTGCCACCGTTACTGACCAGCGTACTGGTCGAACCAATGCGCTGGCCTTACTTAAATGCATTGTACAATCAAGCGCGGAACCACCACTGGGGTCACTGGGGATCAGTCCCCAATAACATTTTCGGATTTTAACATTACGCCTATGGGCGTTGCATGGAAAGAATCGACTTCAAAGTGCCTCCGTCCCCACCTACTTTCGGAAGGTGGTTACTTACGCCTATGCACACATGCGCATTGACTGTGTCCTAATTATAAGTAACACATTCAATAGTTTTACCGTGGTTATACCCTAGTATGCATAGTTTTAGGAACGTTCAGCTGAATCATGAATGAAGATGTAAAAAGTAAATGGCGCGTCCCTGGGACAAACAGTGGCGGATCTACGCTTGGACAAAATGGGCAATTGCCCCCCCCCCCCCCCCCCCCCAACGAAATATCGGTAGGCAAACGTATGCTTTTGCCCCCCCCCCCCCCCCCCCCCCCCCACACACAAAAAAAAACATCCGGCAGGTTGTGATTTTTGTCCTGGTACAGTGGCGGATAAATCGTTCTTCGAAAATACGTTTTTTTTACATGGGGAGACAACAACAAAAAACTCAGTAAGACAACAAAAAACAATTGCCGTCCGACCATTTTTCATTTTCTTGAAAAGTTGTGCACTGGGGGTTTCAAGGGCGGGGTATTCATTGGTGGTGACCAAAAAAAAATCCCAAAAAAGACATTTTCCAAGATACGGCTTTTCATATTTTCAAAGTTCACTACGCAGGCCTAATTTTGACGATTACGAGATTAAAAAACGATTTCGATAACTTTTTTTTTGTTGGGATCAGGATTAGTCGAAGAGAAATTCGGCAATCACAGAGTTTCGATTTTGTTTGTTTGTTTTTTGTCACGTGATTTCGTGACCTACGTTTTGCGCCGTGATCTTGACCTAGGTTGGAAACTGAAATTAACATTTCCGTCTGATGAAGATTTGAGCTTCATTGATATTCTTTCGTATAAAAAAGAAGAAGTGGGGCTCAAACTGTAAAAATCATTTTTGAGTCTTGCAATGCTGACATAATACGCTGTTTGGGCACCTGTCTGTCGATAACTTCGCATCTACTTGACATACGCTTTCGAAACAAAGTCCATGAAAGTGGCTCCTGACGACGAAACCTAGTCTCGGTAGGTGCCTGTTACACCGACATCAGGTCGCCATATGACCTGCCAGGCGAATACAACGTAACGTACCCAAACAGCGTATTGTGTGCATTGCAAGTCTCAAAAGTAGTTTTTTACAGGTCGAACCCTACTTTTTATATTTGTATACGAAAGGACATTTCAATGGAACGCAAATCGTCATCAGACGAAAACAAACATAATTTCAGTTTCCAACAGGTCAAGGTCACTCACGGCGCAAAATGTAGGCCACGAGGTCACGTGACAAAATTAAAATAGAAAATCCGAGATTGCCAAATTGTTCTTTGACTACCCGATCCAAACAATAGAAACAAAATCGAAATCGCTTCCTTAGTCTGGGAGTTTGTCAAAATTAGGTCTGCACAGTGAACTTGGGAAATTTTCGGAAGGCCTTATCTGTTTTTTTTTTGTTGTTGTGTTGTTGTCACTACCAATTAATTCACCGTCCTTGAACCCCCCCCCCCCCCCCCCCCCCCCAGTGCACAACTTTTAAAGAAAATTAAAAATGGTCGGACGGCAAATTTGGAAAAAATAGTTGTGGAAGTCTCCAAAAGTAGGTTGTACAGGTCAAACCCCACTTTTGTATTTGTATACGAAAGTACATCAATGAAGCTTAAATCGTCATCAGACGAAAATGTTAATTTCAGTTTCCAACAGGTCAAGGTCACGGAACAAAAAGTAGGTCACGAGGTCACGTGACAAAACAAATCGAAAATCCGTGATTGCCAAATTGTCCTTCGACTAATACTGATCCAAACAAAAAGATTGGCAGCGCGATTTCGGCAGGGCCCTCTAAAGACCAGCAAAGAGCCCTCTCCAGATCGGCAGGGACCCTCTACAGATTAGCAGGGCCCTATAAAGGCCGGCCCTCTACAATCGGAAGGGGCCATCTAAATGCCGACAGGGGCCCTCTGCAGATCGGCAGGCCCTTTACATGCTGGAAGGGCCATCTAAAGGCGGGCAGAGGGCCCTCTACAGATCGGCAGGGATCCTCGCCAGATCGGCAGGGCCCTATAAAGGCCGGCAGAGGGCCCTCTACAACCGGAAGGGGCCCTCTAAATCCCGACGGAGGCCCTCTGTAGATCGTAGGGCCCTTTAAAAGCTGGTAAAGGGCCCTATCCACACTGGTTGGAGCCCTTTTACGTATTTACATATACATGCCTTTAAAGGCGGCCGCTCACTAGGCCATTCGGCGCACGGAGGTCGCGATATCGCTACGACTTTCCGCGCATCTTTAGCGACATTCCGCCTTCGCGTCAGCCGAAACGTTAAAAATCGCGGACGAATGTCGTCGGCCGGCCATCTGCGGACCGGCGGAAAAAAGCTGATTCGAACGAGCTTTTTTCCGCGACTGAACGCCGCGGAGCCGCGGACAACAAAATTGATCAGGCTACAGTGGCGAATCTATGCAAGACAGAGGTGCACATTTTGCACATCATGCTCTTGCCGCTGTGAAATTTATTATGGAAAAGTTTCGTGGTTCTAAACTTACATCTTCGTCGAAAAATGGCCATCATTAATTTACCTTGTGACAGGCTGTAGGCACAGGTTGCGACATGCTGTAGGTCGGCGGGGCGGACTCTCGCGAGCAGACAGCGCCGAATCCGCCGGAACAAGGACGATATTCAGCGGTATCGACGCGATTTTCCGAGGCGGAATGTCGCAGTATATCGCGCGCCGAATGGCCTAGTGTGCGGCCGCCTTAAAGGAAATAGTTCACCTTCGGAAAATTTTCAGAACACGATTTTATTATATTTTTAATACAATTTCTTTTTTCTTTTCAAAAATGGTCCTACATCGCGCCAATTCAGGACAGAAGGTCGTAAATTATTAATGTTATGGTGTGCGTTATTGGTCTGCGCATGCTCAGACCAGTGCTGGCACTCTCAGACGGTACGGTATATCATATATGCGCCGCATTCCTTCGCCAAAAAGTCAAATATCTTCGGCTGGAGAGTCTTTTCAGCCGAGAAAAGTTGCAGATAAGGATGTCTCAACACGGGCTACAAAACTGCTATTTCAGTTCAAAATCCCATGTTGAAGGTGAACTATTTCCTTTAACAGACAAGCAAGTGTTGTTATTGATTCGTGTTACGATGTTTTTAACGGTTCGTGGGCCTTCTTTTATGCGACGTAAGGCGTTTTGCGGGCGCCTGACACCATCAAAAACACTGGGGTCTTCGGCCCCAGGGGGCTCTCGCTCGGTCGCCAGAGGGGCCCCCTGGCCTCCAGGGAGGGGGGGGGCATGGCCCCCTTGCCCCCTGCCTACACCCTTGGGTACACATTGGCATAGTCTTACATCTGCAATAACATTATTAATTTGACGCGGACTCCGCAAAATCGGGTTTGTTTGTTTGTTTATTTCGATAATGGACATGATGTATGACATGATGTTATGGTTGAATTGGCACAAAAGCGAAACGCTTACTCCTCTTCAACAAACACGAAAAATAAACAACAGTCATGACCAGGGGCGTGGGAACTACTTTGAAGTTGGGGGGGCGAACTTTTTGGCAATACTACGGCAAAAATTAAGACTGAAGAGAAGCAACGTGTACCGCTTTTTTCTATACCCAATGCTGCTTATTGCTTTTTTATATATTTAATATTTTTTTATATATTTAAGGAAATGAGTATCAATATCATATAAAGAAATGGGTCGCCTAACAAGAAAGAAAAACTAGAGAATAGCTGCTAAACATGAGGGAGAATAGCTGCTAAACTGGTACTAGGGTTACACAAAGTCGGAGAAGCGGAACTGGAGCTTTCATCGTACCTGAATCCAGAACCGGCGGGCTTGACTGACTCCCGAACCTGAGGTAGCTGGTTAGGTGATGCGCCGGACTCGCACCAAGTTGACCATGGCAAAATAATGCATTTAGCATACATGTGGTACAAGTACCATACCATACTTCAACCGAGTTATGCTATGCCGCGTTTTACGGTGTTATGGTCAATGTTTCGGGTACATTTCTATGAATATATCGTTATATATAACGATAAATACATAGAAATGTATACGGTCGTACTCAAGAAAATGCTGACAAACCAATGCATTAGAACACACGTATTTTTCAGAAGAAAAAAGTTGATCTGCTTAAGTTATATATAAGTTAGTTAGTTAGTTAGTTAGTGATTTTGCTTGTTAGTTAACTGTTGTCGAATTAAGGTCCATTAACACACACACACACTGCCGGGGGTTCTCGCCAACCACGAACTGCCGGGGAGGGGGGGGGATTTTCCGCCCCCTCACCTAAGATTTAAAAAAAACACGCAATGTAGCCACAAGCGGAAGACGGTGTTAGATGCCGGGGAGGGGGGGGAGATTTTTCCGCCTCCTCACCTAAGATCTAAAAAAACACGCAATGTAGCCACAGCTCGAGACTCGAGACAATCTATCGAAAGTACTTACGACATTTTTAGGTCAAGTCAATACTGAGGTCACCAGAGGTCAAATGTCGGCTATTTTGTATTATATAGTATATTACATTTCGGCTAAATTTCGGCTAACACTTTTTTCCGCGCGTAGCTAGCTCTTTTATTATCGAGATGTATATCTCGATAATAAAAGAGCTAGCGACGCGCGGAAAAAAGCGTTCGAAAGATAATTGAATTTGCTGTAACTAAGATTCATCAAAATTGACCTAAGATCAGGTCATCAGACTAAGACTATCGAAAGGTAAGTAAGAGTAAATTGACACATTTTCTGATATATAAGAAAATCTAAGCAACTTTTACTAAGGCAAGTTTGTTTAAAATCAGCTATCAGCACACAGCACTTATAAGCAAGAGAAATCCGATGAGTTTCAGAATTGTGTGAAACTTTTTGGGATTTGGCCCCCAAACCACCTGTGCCCCCCCCCCCCCCCCCTCCCTGCCCCAACCACCGTTCTGGACCCGCCAGAGGGTGGATCTGGTGAAAATTGGTCAAATTTAGCCATTTCCTATGGATTTATACGTGTTTCTAATTTGTCCCCATTGACTTATAATGGGGAAGTCACGAAATAGACCTGACCTTAGGTCACCCCGCCTCACCGATATAAAATAAAAATCGAGATAGACGAATTGTAGGTAATTATTACCTGATGGCTGATGATATCATGTGAGTTTCAAACCGTTTGGTCACAATCACTTTGTCTGTGGCACGACCGCAAATTTTTAGGATGTGGAGTCACTTGACTTGACCTTGTGACCTGACCTGGGATGACCCGAGGGAAAAAAATCACACCGTGTTGGTAATTGATGCCCCAACAGCTGTGCCAAATTTCGCAGAGCTGCGCGCCGCCGTTGAAACTCCGGTGACAATGCCCTTGTTCTTATACAGGGTCGAGTGGACGTGTAAAAAGTTGTGGGGGCGTCGCCCGTCGCCCCCCCCCCCCCCCCCCAGCTCCAAAGTTGCGGGGGCGAGTTGCCCCATCGCCCCCACGGTTCCTACATCCCTGGTCATGATCGCCACCAGGAAGACCCGCGACACCCCGCCCACCCGTCCGGTCCATCAGTTCGTGCGGGCCGCACATCCGCCACCGCGCCTGCGCCGATCCCCCACGCAGCAGTCAGTGACGCCATCCCCTCCTCACTGCGCGAGGTGCCGCCACCTGGTCTGTCGGTGTTGGTTTTAGCGTTTGCGGGGCGGCGCCTGTTCCACATGCCCGGTGCGTCCTTGACTGGTATACCAATTAGTTGGGACGCTGGGACGGTCGAGGACAACAGTACACTGTTCGCTGGCATCAGTGCCACTTCTGTTGGCATCTGCCGTCACGGCCCCTCTGTTTTCCACGTGGCCCCTCTGTTTGACGTCGCGCCGATGCGTGCATCAGCCGAGGCTTGCAATGATATGCTATTTGTATCATAGATGAAAATAGCCCCGAAGGATATGACCTGACGTTTGAATTACCTAGCTGTACCTAATGTATTTGTGCTGATGGGATTAACAAATTAATGGTTACAATGCAAGTTTTAGCGGCATTTGAACACACCAGTGGCGGATCCAGGGGTGGGGGCCACGGGGGTCGTGACCCCCCCTCCCCCTTGGGCCATGAAGGGGCATCACCGCGCCGGGGCACCACGGATTCGTTGGAATCCCAGGGGTGAAAATCTTAAATTTAGTGTCGAGGCAAACCTCTGGAAGCACGGTCAACCTACCCCTATTTTGTCCGACATCAAAATCTCCTCGGATCTGTATCGAACTCAGGGGGTACCCAATCGGAGGAGGGGGAAGTTGCCCGCCCCCCCCCCCCCCCCCGTGGCGATGCCACTGCCGTGGGATCTACAAATATCCCAAATCCTGATATATTTTGAGATGAGAGATCACAAAGATCCCAGATCCTGAAACATTTTACGCCGAGGGCATCCAGGAGGATGCGATCTTCAAGCATTTTATGCCGAGGGATCCACTGGGATCCCAGATCCAACTTCGGGATACAGGCACTTCCAGCCGGCCGGACGGCGCCGCCGTTCCGCGATATCTGAGGCCTGTTCAGGCCATTATCAGTGCCTGCAAAGAAAAGGTGCTGCCATCTACAATAAAGCTTGATTTCCCAGATGGCAGCACCAGGTGGGCTGGCGCGTAGAAGGCGGTAGAACACGGTGGATTTTGGTCTACTGATTTTGGGCAGTCCGTGGGTGGGCAAAAAGCCGTTGGGCAGAACGTGGTTGGGCAGTGTGTGCGTTGGGCAAACAGCCGTTGGGCAGTAAGCCGTTAGCACATATGGTTGTGGGCAATGTGTACCTTGGGCAAAACGTCGTTGGGCAGAACGTCGTTGGGCAGTAGGCCGTTGGGCAAAAAGCCGTTGGGCAGAAAGCCGTTGGGCAGTAGGCCGTTGGGCAGTAGGCCGTTGGGCAACGTGTCGTTGGGCAAAAAGCCGTTGGGCAAATAGCTGTTAGCACATCTGAGCATGTGGGCAATTCGTAATTTGGGCACTGTGATTGGTTGGGCAATATGTAATTGGGCAATATGATATGCACCCGTTTTGGGTTGTACATTGGTGACTCCCGGCCGGCACTCGTCTTGTTTTCTACGAGCGGATCAAGACAGCCGCACCGGCGACAAAAATGGCGACCAAGTGCGCTGAAATTGGGTCTGAATTAATGAGAAGCTGCAGCTAAATTGTATTTGTATTAATATAATTCTCAAATGCTCTTGAACATTTGGATAGATCAAATAGTTACCAATATCACAGGATTTTTGAGCTATACATATAACATTATTATTTAAAACAATATCCAACCTTGTTCATGGTTCCTGATACCAATACCTTACATACGCTATACAGCTGAATGCTTGCAGCTGATACTCTACCGTATTTGTAAGATATTTTGCACGGTATATAAAAATACTGTAAATACTGGATATCTTCTTGCTCGTCGACTTCACTGAGGAATGACGGACAAATCCGACACAAGACAAAAGACAAATTTTATTAGCTCAATATCTTTCAGAAATAGAATCACTCATTAGCCCGTTACCTGATGCTGATTTCCTGGTGAAATCAAGAAACTTAGCAGCGGGTTCACCGATATACATACCTATTACCTACCCAGGGCTGATTTGTTCTTTATGTTTATGTTCTTAGTCTGCACTGTTCACCAGACCCTTGGACATCTCACATATCAAAAACGATATCTATTACCCTGTCAAAAACCCCTGCCAGCTCAGTCATCCATGCATTTTCCAAACAATTAGTGTACAGACGTCATATATTTTTGCAGACAGGGTATCATAGGCACTGCTGTCTAGAATAAGGCAGGTACAATGTGGCATGGGGAATGGAATATGTTACATGTGGATATGATAAATGTGGAATAAATGAAATATGATGCTGTGAATGCAAGTAATAAATCAGTAACAATATCGGTCGGCAACAAAAAGCAGCAGCAGCAAGTAGCAATCAGCAATACCAAGAGCAGTGATCAACAAAACCAGCACGAGTACATAGGCTGAGAAGACCTGTGCAACACTCAGTAACGGTGGTCCATGTTGGCATCTGCGGAGTTGATGCTGGGCAGACTCGTTACAAAGTCCTCGTCTGCACTGTCCGGACCTTGTAACAATGCCTGCTGGTAGGCCATCCGAGCTGCCTTTGACGGCTTGGTCAGGGTTTTGGCCTCGTCTTTCGTTCGCCTCTTGCGTTTTGCTGAGAAAAATCTTGCTTGCTTGGGGGCATTTTTGTTCGCAGGCTCCTGTTTTTCCACAGGACCAGCAAACGGCTCACTGGTGTTTGGCACTGATAGAAGCATTTTCAGCTTCCTGACAGTGTCTAAGGCCGCATTGATGACGTCCACTGAGGTACACTTGTGCACCTTGGGAAGCACTTGCAGCAGCTCCTCGTTCAGTTGAGCTTGTTTGGCCTTCAGGAGGGTCTCTGCATCATCTTCCGTAGATGAAACTTCATGACACATGTTTTTTATATGGAGAGCCATTTCTTCTTCTGTGCTGACTGGCTGTTCCCAGCTGGGAGCAGACAGTTTCAGAGCCACAGCATGCACATGCTTGCAGATGTTGCGAGCTGAGGAGAAGTCCTCACACTCACAGATGAAGGAGTGACGACATACCCCACATCCGTCTGCAGGACACCTCTCCCTGCACTCCCTGCAGCTCTGTCCACGAAGGACAGAGTGTTCCTCACTGGATGAGTTGACCAGCCACGAGCCTTGGTCCATTTGGACAACACCACCATCGTCCACGATGGATTGACCACGATCATGACGCGCATGGAATCCTCGTGAGCTGCTGCTCACCGCCTTTTTGCGCGCTAGGGATATGATGCGAGAAAACATCTTGTCTCGAACAAGCTTGAGAAGAGCAGAACAGACCTTGTCAACCCTCCTGATCTTTTTGCCTTCAAAATAGATGTGTTTCAGGATCTTGTGGAGTGACTCTAAATGCATGTTGGTGTTCAGGTTGATGGTTTCCCTAAAACATTTAGCCCACAAATAAGTTCTTGGTGCGTACGTTGAGGCAAAGTAACGACGAAACTCCCCAAGGGTATTTACATTTTCTGGGTGAGCGAGCATGGTCTCAAAGTTTGTGATCATATTTTGGAATTTATCTGTATCCCTCTCTTCCATCAGAGTTCTGAGAAGTTTGTACACAACTACTCTGTTTTCAGAGCCTTCAATTTTACTTAGGTTGTTCCTAAATGCACGGTCCACGTGCCACGTGCACAAGAGCTGATGGTCTACCTCTCCCATCACTTCTTTCCAGGCATTGATGAAGATCGGTGTGTCATCTGACATAAATACAGATGCCCTTATCTGTCCCATGTGTTCCTCCACTACCCCCAGATACTTCTCCATGCTGATGGCATCAACAACACTGCTCAGGCAGAATGCCACAGGAAACCCCTCATTCAAGTCAGACACAGTAAGAACTGTCGAAAGTTCAAAGCCGTAGCTTCCCATTCCGTGCGTGCTATCCATGCACACTTTCAGCTTTGAGCAGGTGTTTGTTTGATGATGCAGGTAGTCTCGCTGAGCCTTTGTCATAATGACGATCATGAAATCTTTCTCCCTGAGTCTACCAACATCATCCTTCTGCCCTTGGGGCTTGTAGAATAGGACATCTCCCTTATCCTGCATTTCACGTGCCCACATGTGCACACTGGTCGCATCATCAGCGTGCAGCTGCTCTGCGCCGCTGACCCCGAAGTCGCGCATGATGTTCAGCAGGTCTCCTCTCGATGAGAGATGATCTGCCCGGACCGGCCGTATCCCGGATGTCATCAAGGATGCGCTTGATGGGCACCCCTTGCAGCAGTTTTCCTGGAAAAGTATGGCACATATGAGAAACAGTGACTAGAAGTTAGGGACACAGCATAAACACAGGACACAACTGACCCCTGAAACACAGGACACGACTGACCCTGAAACACAGGACACAACTGACCCCTGGAACACAGGACACAACTGACCCTGGAACACAGGACACAACTGACCCTGGAACACAGGACACAACTGACCCCTGACACACAGGACACAACTGACCCTGAAACACAGGACACAACTGACCCCTGGAACACAGGACACAACTAACCCCTGGAACACAAAACACAACTGACCCTGGAACACAGGGCACAACTGACCCTGGAACACAGGACACAACTGACCCCTGGAACACAGGACTCACAACTGACTCACAGGACACTACTGACCTCTGGACCACAGGACACAACTAACCCCTGGAACACAGGATACAACTGACCTCTGGAACACAGGACACAACTGACCCTGGAGCACAGGACACAACTGACCCCTGGAACACAGAACACAACTGACCCCTGGAACACAGGACACAACTGACCCCTGGAACACAGGACACAACTGACCCCTGAAACACACGATACAACTGACCCCTGGAACACAGTACACAACTGACCCTGGAACACAGGACACAACTGACCCCTAGAACACAGGACACTACTGACCTCTGGAACACAGGACACTACTGACCCCTGGAACACAGCATACAACTGACCCTGGAACACAGAAGACAACTGACCCCTGGAACACAGGGCACAACTGACCCCTGGAACACAGGACACAACTGACCCTGGAACACAGGACACAACTGACCCTGGAACACAGGACACAACTGACCCCTGGAACACAGGACACAACTGACCCTGGAACACAGGACACAACTGATCCCTGGAACACAGGACACAACTAACCCCTGGAACACAGGATACAACTGACCCTGTAACACAGAACACAACTGACCTCTGGAACACAGGACACAACTGAATCATGGAACACAGGACACAACTGATCCTGCAACACAGGGCACAACTGACCCCTGGCACACAGAACACAACTGACCCCTGGAACACAGGACACAACTGACCTCTGGAACACAAGACACAACTGACCCCTGGAAGACAGGGCACAACTGACCCCTGGAACACAGGACACAACTGACCCCTGAAACACAGGACACAACTGACCTCTGGAACACAAGACACAACTGACCCCTGGAACACAGGACACAACTGACCCCTGGAACACAGGACACAACTGACCCCTGAAACACAGGACACAACTAACCTCTGGAACACAGGACACAACTGACCTCTGGAACACAGGACACAACTGACCCCTGAAACACAGGACACAACTAACCTCTGGAACACAGGACACAACTGACCCTGGAACACAGGATACAACTGACCCTGGAACACAGAACACAACTGACCTCTGGAACACAGGACACAACTGAATCATGGAACACAGGACACAACTGACCCTGGAACACAGGACACAACTGACCCCTGGAACACAGGAATCAACTGACCCCTGAAACACAGGACACAACTGTCCCCTGGAACACAGGACACAACTAACCCCTGGAACACAGGACACAACTGACCCCTGGAACACAGGACACAACTGAATCATGGAACACAGGACACAACTGACCCTGGAACACAGGACACAACTGACCCCTGGAACACAGGACACAACTGATGCTGCAACACAGGGCACAACTGACCCCTGGCACACAGAACACAACTGAACTCTGGAACACAAGACACAACTGACCCTGGAACACACGATACAACTGACCCTGGAGCACAGGACACAACTGACCCTGGAACACAGGACACAACTGACCTCTGGAACACAGGGCACAACTGAGCCCTGGAACACAGGACACAACTGACCCCTGGAACACAGGACACAACTGACCCTGGAACACATAACACAACTGACCTCTGGAACACAGGACACAACTGACCCCTGGAACACAGGACACAACTGACCCCTGGAACACAAGACACAACTGACCCTGGAACACAGGACACAACTGAATCATGGAACACAGGACACAACTGATCCTGAAACACAGGGCACAACTGACCTTGGAACACAGAACACAACTGACCTTTGGAACACAGGACACAACTGAATCATGGAACACAGGATACAACTGATCCTGCAACACAGGGCACAACTGACCCCTGGCACACAGAACACAACTGAACTCTGGAACACAAGACACAACTGACCTCTGGAACACAGGACACAACTGACCCTGGAACACAGGACACAACTGACCCCTGGAACACAGAACACAACTGGCCCCTGGAACACAGGACACAACTGACTTCTGGAACACAGAACACAACTGACCCTGGAACACAGAACACAACTGACCCTGGAGCACAGGATACAACTGACCCTGGAACACAGAACACAACTGACCTCTGGAACACAGGACACAACTGACCCCTGGAACACAGGACACAACTGACCCTGGAACACAGGACACAACTGACCCCTGGAACACAGGACACAACTGATCCTGAAACACAGGGCACAACTGGCCCCTGTATCACAAGACACAACTGGCCCCTGGAACACAGGACACAACTGATCCTGAAATACAGGGCACAACTGACCTTGGAACACAGAACACAACTGACCTCTGGAACACAGGACACAACTGAATCATGGAACACAGGACACAACTGATCCTGAAACACAGGGCACAACTGACCCCTGGAACACAGTACACAACTGACCCCTGGAACACAGGACACAACTGACCCCTGGAACACAGACACAACTGACCCTGGAACACAGGACACAACTGACCTTTGGAACACAGGACACAACTGACCCCTGGAACACAGGACACAACTGACCCCTAGAACACAGGACACTACTGACCCCTGGAACACAGGGCACAACTGACCCTGGAACACAGGACACAACTGACCCCTGGAACACAGGACACAACTGACCCCTGGAACACAGGACACAACTGACCCCTGGAACACAAGACACAACTGACCCCTGGAAGACAGGGCACAACTGACCCCTGGAACACAGAACACAACTGACCTCTGGAACACAAGACACAACTGACCCTGGAACACAGGACACAACTGACCTCTGGAACACAGGATACAACTAACCCCTGGAACACAGAACACAACTAAACCAGGGAAAACAGGACACAACTGACCGTTGAAACACAGGATACAACTGACCCTGGAACACACGATACAACTGACCCCTGGAACACAGAACGCAACTGATCCTGGAACACAGAACACAACTAGGCTCTGGACCACAGGATACAATTGACCCCTGAAACACAGGAATCAACTGACCCCTGAAACACAGGACACAACTGTCCCCTGGAACACAGAACACAACTGACCCTGGAACACAGGACACAACTGACCCCTGGAACACAGGACACAACTGACCCCTGAAACACCAGACACAACTGACCCCTGGAACACAGAACACAACTGGCCCTGGAACACAGGACACAACTGACCCCTGGAACACAGGACACAACTGACCCTGGAACACAGGACACAAAGGACACAACTGACCACTTGAACACAGAACACAACTGAACCTGGATCATTTACTACCCTGAACACCCTGGAACACAATGACATTTGTACATTTTTATGCTGAAACTAACCCAGTTAAATAACTCAAACTATAAAATGCATCACACTCACCCGCTATTCCCTCCTTGTCTTGCTGATGAATCCGTACATGGATGAGGTCTGTGAGGTTCAGACTGTGTCCATAGTGTGTCTTGTTGTAGACAACATCTACTCCAGACTCCAGATAAGACACCTCTACTGATGCTGCACAGTATCCGTCCAGCTTACAAGTCCCTGTAACACAAAAATATGCAATTTATGCTAACAGCATATTCACCCTTGAGGAAAAGCAGGACCACACCACTATGTGATTGACTACACAAACATATAAAGAGGAAAATAATATTGTTAATCTTCCTCCTTTCACACTTTACTTTGACTAGAACAATCAATAGTAAATCTGGACAAGTGTTGCTAACAAAACTTCTCAAAATTCACTGAAAACTCAACACATACATTTTGATGTATACTATATTAACCTTAGTTTAATCATCAAAATATAATTATTGCAATTTTCATAATCATTAAAATCATCACACTAGAGGGTCATTACAAGCCACAGCAGGAGTCTCACATATTGGATCAGTTACAGAATAAAGTGACAACTGAATCTGTTTGGTGTAGAAAATGTGAATTACAATTAATTGTTTGCTGTCACAATTCCACCCACCTTGGGACTTCTGTTGCCTTATATTGTTACCCTTGGGCACAAAGTAGCCCGACCTATTGCAGTAGAATATCTTCTTGGTGCCACCCTTCACTTCATAGGCTCCCCTCATTGACACAAATGAGACCCTGTTTTCCTTCTCTGTGGATCTCATCCAGTTGATGAATGCTGGAAACAAAGAAGTGTTGTGAAACTCATACCTACTGCAAAATGCATGAAGATCAACAAGATATACTGCAAATATGGTGCCTATGCTGCATGGCTCTACTATAGTGTATGTTGAGGTCACCTGCAAAAATGGCATTCTCTGAAATGACAAGTCTGAGAACAGCAGAACCTTTGAACATTTGAACAACCTTATCTACCTTCATATTTGATACAAACATTGGAGCTATTTGATATTCTTTGCAGATGGCACTTTTGACCGTGTGCCTTTTGAAAATAAACGGGCTAAAGCAAGTGCACTGCAACTTCTGCAAGTGAAGAGTCAGGTGAATATGAACACGAAAGATGCATCATATCCCTCAGAGGCTCAGATGTGATAGGGAAATGATAGATCCAACAAAGGTGAGTAGGTAATCGCAATGTAAAAAAAACAGCAGGTTCATTTAAAGCAACAGTCGCATCAGTCTGTCTGAAATTATTTACATCCGGGAACCCGGAACGTTCCCGGATGACGTCATTATGACACAGTCACAGCGGTCACCAAAGAGCGAATGGGGGCTGATTGCACTTACCAGCCTCACTATCAAAGTGATGAAGTTCCTTCTCATGTGCAACTCCATGTTGTCTCTTTACGTGCATACGTAGGTTGTCAAGGGAGCAAAACTTTGTGGGGCACTGTCCACATGACAGTGTGAACTTCTCAGTCTTATTGACAACCAATTTCTTGGCTACATCACCATGGGACTTGAAGTGCTCAGTCAGCCGGCTTTTAGGGACTTTCTTCTCACAGATGAAACAAGTTTCCATAAACGTTCCATTCTTCGATTCATGCTGTTCCCGCTTATGCCGAATCAGAGATCTTGTTGCACCGAAGGACCTGCTACACGCGTCACACGTTAATAAGTCAATGTTATGACGTGTATCTGGATTATCAGGTTCCATACCACCAGAATGTTTAACAACCAAAAAAGAAACAAAACACGTCAGCCCGCTATAAAGACAAATTCAAACACAAACACCGCAGATAACACCGTCGACAGCCTGCAAAACAAGGTCACCAACTCACGTTCGTATATTTGCATGCGGATCGATGATCCATCTGGAAAATGCAGATATCGGACAATTCAGATCTTGCTCAAAATAAGCCAATAGACCAAGAATCATACGCTGATCACGAATCTGAAGTCCGTTCGCCGGCACATATCAAACTTTTCCCGTTAAACCGTTATAACGAATTCGCATGCAGATACCGGACAATTCAGATTTCGCTCAAACTGTGCTATATGAACAAGTTTCATACGCTGATCACGAATCTGAAGTCCGTTCGCCGGCACATATAAAACTTTTCCCGTTAACCCGTTATTACGGATTCCCATGCGGATACCGGACAATTCAGATTTCGCTCAAACTATGCTATATGAACCACTTTCATACGCTGATCACGAATCTGAAGTCCGTTCGCCGGCACATATAAAACTTTTCCCGTTAACCCGTTATTACGGATTCCCATGCGGATACCGGACAATTCAGATTTCACTCAAACTGTGCTATATGAACAAGTTCTATACGCTGATCACGAATCTGAAGTCCTTTCGCCGGCACATATGAAACTTTTCCCGTTAACCCGTTATTACGGATTCCCATGCGGATACCGGACAATTCAGATTTCGCTCAAACTATGCTATATGAACAAGTTTCATACGCTGATCACGAATCTGAAGTCCGTTCGCCGGCACATATACAACTTTTCCCGTTAAACCGTTATAACGGATTCGCATGCAGATACCGGACAATTCAGATTTCGCTCAAACTGTGCTATATGAACAAGTTTCATACGCTGATCACGAATCTGAAGTCCGTACGCCGGCACATATAAAACTTTTCCCGTTAACCCGTTATTACGGATTCCCATGCGGATACCGGACAATTCAGATTTCGCTCAAACTATGCTATATGAACTAGTTTCATACGCTGATCACGAATCTGAAGTCTGTTCGCCGGCACATATAAAACTTTTCCCGTTAACCCGTTATTACGGATTCCCAAGCGGATACCGGACAATTCAGATTTCGCTCAAACTGTGCTATATGAACAAGTTCCATACGCTGATCACGAATCTGAAGTCCGTTCGCCGGCACATATGATACTTTTCCCGTTAACCCGTTATAACGGATTCCCATGCGGATACCGGACAATTCAGATTTCGCTCAAACTGTGCTATATGAACAAGTTCCATACGCTGATCACGAATCTGAAGTCCGTTCGCCGGCACATATAAAACTTTTCCCGTTAACCCGTTATAACGGATTCGCATGCAGATACCGGACAATTCAGATTTCACTCAAACTGTGCTATATGAACAAGTTTCATACGCTGATCACGAATCTGAAGTCCGTTCGCCGGCACATATAAAACTTTTCCCGTTAAACCGTTATAACGGATTCGCATGCAGATACCGGACAATTCAGATTTCGCTCAAACTGTGCTATATGAACAAGTTTCATACGCTGATCACGAATCTGAAGTCCGTTCGCCGGCACATATCAAACTTTTCCCGTTAAACCGTTATAACGGATTCGCATGCAGATACCGGACAATTCAGATTTCGCTCAAACTGTGCTATATGAACAAGTTCCATACGCTGATCACGAATCTGAAGTCCGTTCGCCGGCACATATGAAACTTTTCCCGTTAACCCGTTATAACGGATTCGCATGCAGATACCGGACAATTCAGATTTCGCTCAAACTGTGCTATCTGAACAAGTTTCATACGCTGATCACGAATCTGAAGTCCGTTCGCCGGCACATATGAAACTTTTCCCGTTAACCCGTTATAACGCATTCCCATGCGGATACCGGACAATTCAGATTCCGCTCAAACTATGCTATATGAGCAAGTTTCATACGCTGATCACGAATCTGAAGTTTGTTCGCCGGCACATATAAAACTTTTCCCGTTAAACCGTTATAATGGATTCGCATGCAGATACCGGACAATTCAGATTTCGCTCAAACTGTGCTATATGAACAAGTTTCATACGCTGATCACGAATCTGAAGTCCGTTCGCCGGCACATATAAAACTTTTCCCGTTAACCCGTTATTACGGATTCCCATGCGGATACCGGACAATTCAGATTTCGCTCAAACTATGCTATATGAACAAGTTTCATACGCTGATCACGAATCTGAAGTCCGTTCGCCGGCACATATGAAACTTTTCCCGTTTACCCGTTATAACGGATTCGCATGCAGATACCGGACAATTCAGATTTCGCTCAAACTATGCTATCTGAACAAGTTTCATACGCTGATCACGAATCTGAAGTCCGTTCGCCGGCACATATAAAACTTTTCCCTTTAAACCGTTATAACGGATTCGCATGCAGATACCGGACAATTCAGATTTCGCTCAAACTGTGCTATATGAACAAGTTTCATACACTGATCACAAATCTGAAGTCCGTTCGCCGGCACATATGAAACTTTTCCCGTTAACCCGTTATAACGGATTCGCATGCAGATACCGGACAATTCAGATTTCGCTCAAACTGTGCTATCTGAACAAGTTTCACACGCTGATCACGAATCTGAAGTCCGTTCGCCGGCACATATGAAACTTTTCCCGTTAACCCGTTATAACGGATTCCCATGCGGATACCGGACAATTCAGATTTCGCTCAAACTGTGCTATATGAACAAGTTTCATACGCTGATCACGAATCTGAAGTCCGTTCGCCGGCACATATGCACCTTTTCGCGTTAACCCGTTATTACGGATTCCCATGCTGATACCGGACAATTCAGATTTCGCTCAAACTATGCTATATGACCAAGTTCCATACGCTGATCACGAATCTGCAATCAGTTTGCCGGCACATATGCAACTTTTCCCGTTAACCCGTTATAACGGATTCCCATGCGGATACCGGACAATTCAGATTTCGCTCAAACTGTGCTGTATGGCCAAGAACCATACGCTGATCACGAATCTGAAGTCCGTTCGCCGGCACATATGAAACTTTTCCCGTTAACCCGTTATAACGAATTCGCATGCGGATACCGGACAATATTTTAATTAACCTGCGCCCTGCTGGAGGTGGCAGAATCTCCCCCTCCCGGATTTTCTGAATAACTTGAAAACAACGATAGATATCGACGTCAATATTTCAGTACATTATGCTGCATCAATTATACGCCTTATCATAACATTTCAATGAAAATGATAGAGTACTTTGGGAGATAATTACGTTTTAATCACGTCATGTCATATCATTTTTGGTGGAAAACAATACATGTTTGAAAAACCGTAGAAACTCGAGTTTTTAAGCAAATTGCCAATACAAAATGCCTAAATATTGGAAATGACATTATATTCAAACTGGCTGTCTCGGATCTTCGAACTTTTGAGTTTTTGACTCCACCCCAAAAAAAAAATGTTTTTTCGTTGTCGAAAACTTATTTGCCTTTGTTTACAACATACAACATTCTGTACTGTTTTAATTATGTGCTCCCCGCTTGGCTACGTGGGCCCCTCTGATCCCATCCCCCCCCCCCCCCCCCCCCTGGGCGAAATTCTTCCTACGCCCCTGGCTGCTTATTCTCGTGAGGCCAGCAATATTTGTGGTTTGTATTTGAGCATATTTCATTGTTGCTATTGTATGATTTTTTTTTTTTTTTGGGGGGGGGGGGGTATCTCCATCGTTGATTCCTCGTCCCATCGTGAGTCATCATCACAGGTTAAAAAGGTAAGCTTGTAAGTTTGGTGCATGTATTACAACGATTCACTAAGATTGCAAAGACTCCCTTTGTCTGATGACGATGTTGTACATGGCCGTATGAATGCCGTAGTGCCGCACAATCCCATGGCCAGGTCGAGACAATGGCTGGAGCAGTATCTCAGGGCATCGGACCGGCTCTTTTTCGATAGAGATCATTTCACCCTGGTGAGGCTCGTAGCTCTTCTCCATACCTACTGCCCCAGCTGGTGACTGTTGCCACTTCCTGTTCGAAGTTGAGTTTCATGTCGTATGGTGTCATCTTGGTGGCGCGCACGACTTCCCACTCGGCAGTGATGGTGAAGCTGTCAGGTCACGTTCAGTGAAGTGGACATGAAATGGCAATCCCTGTGGTCGCAACCGGCCAATGGCATGCGGAGGATGGCGCCAGGTAGCACGTAGTCTGAAAGCAGATGGATGTTCAAGTTCAGGAGAAAGACAATAAGCTATTAAACAGTGGTTCTCAGCGTCAAAGATATGGTTATCTTCTTTTGATGACCAAAATGACTAATTACCGGCTCCCCCATTACGCTGAGATCGCAGTTATCGGCTTCAAGCTATGCGGTACAGCATAACTTCAGGCGTTTACAACTGGTGCCATCTATGGACGAAAATATAAGTAGGCATGCGCGCTGTCGCCCTTTGCCTCAAGCTGTGGTTCCCAACGTATAACAACACGTAAACTGTAACACAAAGCTGATCATCATTTAGCTGCGCCATCATCAAACGAACCAGCTATAATTTGTAATTTAGCGCGAAGACTACAATGCCCAAGCAGGGTACTAATGTCCTTGTTGCAAATCATTGCTACAGAGAGTGCCATGGCGAACAGTTCAAAACTTACAAACACAAAATATATAGTCAATGAATTCGTCAGAATCAATGAGAGAAAAGACGACTGTTAGTAAGCAGTATCCAACAAGTTTCAGTGGCAGATGACGATTAAGTGATTGTGCGAGGAAGCAAATTAAAACGAACATTAAAAACATAAACACCAAATACCCACATTTCTCCACCCTCCTAAAAAATAACATTGATAACGCGATTTATGTCACTGACGATGACGACAAGGTTTTTTCCCTGACAATGGAGTCAGTGCAGGCTAAGTGATGCTAGCTGTCGATCCAGCATGACGACAAAAGTACAGATGTTGCGGTCAATCACCAGAAAAGTGTTGTTAGGTTCTAAGAAAACCAAATTAAATTAGTTGCATACCTCGCCTCTTTCAAACGCCGGAGCGCAGTGTTGTCAAATACTCGTGGACATCAGGGCCTACATCCGTTTCCACCGTCAGAGTGGGAGGCACGAAACGTTGAGTCCTCCCGTTGTCGCCTTCAAACCCCAGTGTGACGTGGCGTTGACGGCAGTTCTGCAAACACAAACATAGGTATTGGTGATTACAAGGTACTTAATACTTACAAAATATGTACTGCATGTCAGTTGTGAGCTATGAACGGTGTTAAAAAGATACACGCCCTTTCAAGCTCTTGAACATGGGCATTTTATTAAATTTTGCTTTCGTCATAATAAACTCATTATTAAACAAAGTAGGACTAGGTTACTACAATAGTTTTTTGGTAGAAGGGATGTGGGACATTTAAATAATTTACCAGGGGATCTACGTAGATAACGCAGCAACCTTAGTTTCTTTCAAAAATAGGCTAGATGAATATTTTGCAGGAAAGGCTTTAGTTTACTTAATATTCATGGGGTTTGTTAATAGGTTTCCTTTTAGAAATATGCAATACGTAAGGACATTGAAATGACTCTGCCTAGTAATGGGGGGGGATATAGGTACGTATATATCAAATCCGTGTATGGAGATATGTACTTGTATGTTGCCCTAGGAGCGATGTATGTATATGTTTTATATATGGAGGTTGGAAATGATCTTACGCATGTCAAAGTATTTTTATTTTTGGCAAAATAAATATACAAAACAATGAAACAAGCTTTCGGCATTACGCCATCGTCAGACTTGACGATGGCGTAATGCCGAAAGCTTGTTTCATTGTTTTGTATATTTATTTTGCCAAAAATAAAAATACTTTGACATGCGTAAGATCATTTCCAACCTCCATATATTAATTATAATCATGTCATCCATCCTCGCCCACATAAAAACTATATGTTTTATTATGCATGTTGATGTATGTATGTGTGCAATTGTATGTATGGCGATGTATGTATGTTGTGCAACCTAGTATGGGCCTCTGAGGCTCTTTGTTGCACTATTCGCTTATGTCTTTATGTCGTTTAAGTCATCGTAGGTAAGGAACGTACGTAAGTGGTTACCATTGAAAGTTAAACAATGTAAATTGTCCCTAAAACAAAACACTTTTTAAACATTTATGCTTCATTGCAATATCGGCGTATTTGGGCTGCGTTAAAAATATAGTGATACTATCAGTTTACTTTTGTTGCTGCCATGATCAGTTACTTGATTTCATGAAATGCATGTGTCCTGTACTAACAAGATATCACGATTAAGTTTATCAAATTGGCGTAAGCTCGGGTGAAAGTAACTCTATTTACCTGCGCGATGCAGATCGCCTGCCGAATTTCTCTCCGCATGCCTTCGTCGTGAAAGGCCGTCCTTAACACCCCGGTAGCGGCGATCTCGGCGTAGAAGCACACACGCGTGCCGCACGAGTAGGAGTCGTGCTGGCGTGGAAGGCCGGCGGAGTTCACCAGCCGCCATCTGCTCCAGCAGCCGCTCCGTTCGGATGCGGTGCGAGCACCCGACTGGAGTCTGTGTGCAGCGTCCACCAGCTTCTGGACGTGCTGCGCCGTCTCCTCCTCTGCGCTGCCGTAGAGGCCGTCCAGATGTACCACCACTTGGTGTCGGAATGACACTATGAATAATGCCCAGTGGTCACCGTTGCGATGGTACGGAAGTAGCCACATTTTGGCGCTGTGGGCGCTCCTCTTTTGGAGGCACAGTTTCATGTTTGCGATTGTTCGCCCACAACACATGGCAGTCAGCCAGTGCGCGCCAAAGTTCACCACGTCGCCGTGTGATTGGCATGACATCGCTAGGCAGAAGCTGTCGATAACTTCATCTGACAGCCAGGTCCTTGGTGCCAGGCAGCGCAGTCCTTCGTTCTCAGCTGAAATGATTGCATCCCATTCAGACGCTGGAGCGCCGATGTCCTCCTGAGATATGATGATGGTGCTTGTGACATCCCCATCAGCTGCTTCCTTGTCCTGCGTCTGTGACGCACTTTCTGGTGCCTCCTTGGATACTGAGCTTCTGTCCAACACGATGTCGATAAGATCATCGCTCTCGCTGTCAGTGTTCCCTTGAAAAACGTCCGTCGGTGTGCGTGTGCGTGTGCGTGTGCGTGTGCGTGTGCGTGTGCGTGCGCGTGTGCGTGCGCGTGCGCGTGCGCGTGGGCGTGGGCGTGGGCGTGGGCGTGGGCGTGGGCGTGGGCGTGCGCGTGGGCGTGTGCGTGTGCGTGCGTGTGCGTGTGCGTGTGCGTGTGCGTGTGCGTGTGCGTGTGCGTGTGTGTGTGTGTGTGTGTGTGTGTGTGTGTGTGTGTGTGTGTGTGTGTGTGTGTGTGTGTGTGTGTGTGTGTGTGTGTGTGTGTGTGTGTGTGTGTGTGTGTGTGGTGTGTGTGTGTGTGTGTGTGTGTGTGTGTGTGTGTGTGT
>JAXIVJ010012118.1:0-41325 GCA_036785665.1 Chirona hameri | reverse complement strand
GAACCCTGTCGCATTCCTCCGCGCCTGCCAAAATGTTGCTGCGCCGCTACCATTGACCGTGTGGTGGGCCGTGTGACACCGTGCCTGTCAGTAGGTACCGTGGCCTGTCAGTAGATACCACAGCCTGTCAGTAGGTACCGTGGTCTGTCAGTGATGCCCGGCCAGCGTTCGACTTGGGCGCGCTGCGTTGGGCCGCGGGGTGCAGGGCAGGGCACTCTGTGTTTACATTGCGCGGTGGCCAGCGGTGCAGCGTGTTCCCGGTGAGGTCAGAGTGAGATTGCCGACACCCGGCGGCTCAGACTGACCCCGTCGGGCGCCAGCGGGCTGCACCTCTGGTGCCAGCCAGCCAGTTTTATGGAGCGAAATCGAGGAATGTTTGAATATTTGCGTTCTTGCTATGTGAACAGTCGAATAACACTTTACAAAACTAATCTATTCATGGAACCTCAGTCCCCTGAATAGATTAGCCCGGGCAGTATATCGGGCTAATCTATTGAGGGGACCTTACATAAACCATTGCCTTTTTCATGGTTGTAGCTTTTCCAAAACAAAGTTTGTAGGCCAAAATTGGTCGTCTCCTAGCCCCGCCATTGACTGGGGGAGGATAGCGCCCCCTGACGAACTTTCGCAAAAGCTAAAAAAAAAATACAAAATACAAATTTAAGACATTAAAAACGGAAATATATTAGAGAACCGCATATGGGCAATTCCCAAACCAAATTTCAAAACAATATCACCATTTTTGACTGACTTATGGCCCCTGAAGTAAAGGTAGGTAAGATTCTCATGACGTTTTTTCCCCTCGGTTTTAATGACCAGCTACGAACAAATAAACGTCACCACTGCATTTCTGAGGTGAAACGGGTCCAGAAACATGCCTTTTTTATTTAGATTCAAGACGCCGGGGTAAAACGCCCCTCCCAAAATTCTCGGAATCTAAATTGTTAGGGGGAAAACTGTTACGCTCTACAAAACAAGCAACATATGGTCAGTGAACTCATACAAGGCGACATAATTTCTGCGGCGCTTTCCAGAGATATAAGTAAAAGTCTGTTTTGGAGCCTTTTTTATCATTTCAGTGCTAAAATGGATTAGGAGCATTCTTTCTCCCAACACTTTTCTTCCAGATAATTCAAGCCAACTGAAAGGTCATAATCTAATGTAGGAAAAGGTTTATTGCTGATTTCTGAGTTCATGCTCGTTTTTGGGTTTGGCTCACTTTTGATCGAAAGTACGCAATGGGGTAAAACGCCGCCCCTTTCGTCTTGGGGCAAGAGGTAACGACGTGCGTAACCGTTGATGACCTCTTGTGCCTAAACTGTTGACCTGATATAAAACAATGGACATAGGGGCCAAGCAAGTGCATATTTAAAGAGCTTTTGATTGCCTTTTTCCGTTTGTTCCCAGCAATTCCCAGCAGTTCCAGAGATATTTGGGGAAATCTGAGACAGATTCCAGGGGTTCCCATGGTTGACCTTTGATGACCTCTGTTGACCAAGTATTGACCTGACCCAAACAATGACTAAATAGTTTCGACATGAATTGTGACGAGCTAACGAACGGTATTTTTGGTTTTCGCCTACTCTCCATAGGAGCCGAGTTCGAGGAGATGGGGCGTTTTGCCCCAGTGGTCCGGGGCGCCTTGCCCCGGGGGTGGGGCAAGACGCCCCTTTTGCAGGCCTTTTGGAAATCGTCGCCTACAAACTTGTTAAATGAAGAAGGTAGAATTAGGCGATGCAGAATACAAGGCAAATCTCCAAACTATGTGAAAATACTACCACTCTCCGCCTCCGTCAAATAGGAGACAAGATTTGCAGCAAAAAGTATCTAATCTTGTCCCACCTTACCCTATATGACCTGAGCTTGACCTGGCATTGACATTATCTTCACTTAAATGAGGTCAGGTGGTAAATTGACTATCAACATCGAATTATACGTGTAAGATAATCCATAAAACATGTGTCGCATGATTTTCGAAGATCTTTTGCGCATAGTGACCTTTTGTGACCTGACCTTCACCTTGACTTTTGCCAACAATATAATTTTAGCTAATGCGGGATGTGCATTATTCCTTTGAGAGCCCTTGGGTGATCATGGTCGCAATCGAAGGCTTTGAATGTAAAGTATGGCCCATACACTCAAATAGCTACCTCAATTTTGACATTTGACCTGACTGGGACCTGACATGTGACCTCAATTTGAAAATTTCGAGTAATATTTAGATGCGCCACATTGGGAGCTTTCGAATGCCGCCTTACGCGTCTCACTGCGATCATTGGTTCGGAAGATAACCAGGGGGATATTCGCCCCCCCCCCCCCCCCAGTCAATGGCGTTCGGCTGAGACCCCAGTCAATGCCGGGTTAAGCCAGAGACGACCAATTTTGGGGGAAATCCCTTTTCCCCAGTTCCACATTCTCGATTTTGGTGGGTCCACAACATAAAAAAATCCTCTGTTTAACATAGCAATGCTTTCGGATCTGGCAAAAGTTGGTGGGGCCAGACAAAAAGTTGTTGAGTCAATGGGTCCCACCAACTGATTATAGGAAACTTCATCCATGGTCTTCTCTGACAGCGAGTATTGCCGTGGTCTGACGAAGCCGGTAAGAGCCTCATAACGCCGATCTGCCTCGCAGCCCAACTTCGGTCCCAATGATGAAACACGACGTCACGTTATTCATCGTCCTCCGTGATAGCCGAGAACAGCGACAGTCAGACCTAGAACAGTCATTAGCAGTGCCCTGGTTTGGTCCTGCTCTGCCGATAATTCAAATAACTGCAGAGTTTTTACATAAATTCAACGGCCACATGCGCTGATGTGATCTAGGTAGTGCATACATTCCCTAATATAATACAATACAAACATACTGGGTACCAACTACCAGGTAGATCGCTTGAAGATAATGCTTAGGCTGGCTCCTGAGAGGTCTCATGTTTCCAAAATATTTGTTCATAATATGGTAGCCTTCTTCGTGTCTCGTTCACGGTAAGCGGGTAAGCCGTCTCTCGGGTAGGAGAGAGTAGAGGTACTGGTCGCCCGACACGACTGTACCAACGTGCCCAAAGCCATGATTAGTCAACAGTGTCCTAAGGCGCTGCGAAACATGTTTACGAAGCGGTCTGACGTATCGGCCAGGAGCACAAGGGCTGCCGACGCCGGAGACCTTCGTCCCACAAAATGTAGACTGTCAGACACAGAAGGGTGTCTCGCACCGAGCAGTCGGCACGTGGAATGCGCTGCCATCAGCCGTGGAAGCTGCTCCGTCCAGGCGCGCATTTGTAGCCGCATTGGCAATAACCGAGTGAGTGACGTGAGCGAGTGCCACCAAATAGTGCCTATGCAAACTGTATTGTGTCGTGTACAACAAATGTCCTTACCACATGCACTGTACATGGGCCGTAATAGCCAAGTTGTGGATGGTTTCCTAAATAAATGACAAATAAATTAAATAAATGAAGCCCGTACCGGAAGTAATTACACGAGGTGCTGCAAACTGAGCTCTGTATAACACACACAGCTTCGTAATTACAAGTGATGACAAACGATATATAATCACCAATTACCATCACCAGTCCAGAAATATGCAGCGCAAACATAGCAGTAGGTCACTGGTCACATGTAATTTGTTTGCAAATGCAATTAACCCACCAATTTGCAAATTGATTTGACAAACCGGAAGCACCAGTGATGAGTACACGTTAAATGGCATGCCCACTTGCCAGACCGGCCAGATCAGTTGACCAGCCGTTGCTGTTGGTCGTCCGTATTTGTGTCAGTCAAACCCTCCTTCACCGCCAGCCAGCCGTCCTTCTGCAGCACGGTGAGCCACACGCCACTTTGTCCGTCCTTCACCGCCAGCCAGCCGTCCTTCTGCAGCACGGTGAGCCACACGCCACTTTGTCCCTCCTTCACCGCCAGCCAGCCGTCCTTCTGCAGCACGGTGAGTCACACGCCACTTTGTCCGTCCTTCACCGCCAGCCAGCCGTCCTTCTGCAGCACGGTGAGCCACACGCCACTTTGTCCGTCCTTCACCGCCAGCCAGCCGTCCTTCTGCAGCACGGTGAGCCACACGCCACTTTGTCCGTCCTTCACCGCCAGCCAGCCGTCCTTCTGCAGCACGGTGAGCCACACGCCACTTTGTCCGTCCTTCACCGCCAGCCAGCCGTCCTTCTGCAGCACGGTGAGCCACACGCCACTTTGTCCATCCTTCACCGCCAGCCAGCCGTCCTTCTGCAGCACGGTGAGCCACACGCCACTTTGTCCGTCCTTCACCGCCAGCCAGCCGTCCTTCTGCAGCACGGTGAGCCACACGCCACTTTGTCCCTCCTTCACCGCCAGCCAGCCGTCCTTCTGCAGCACGGTGAGCCACACGCCACTTTGTCCGTCCTTCACCGCCAGCCAGCCGTCCTTCTGCAGCACGGTGAGCCACACGCCACTTTGTCCATCCTTCACCGCCAGCCAGCCGTCCTTCTGCAGCACGGTGAGCCACACGCCACTTTGTCCATCCTTCACCGCCAGCCAGCCGTCCTTCTGCAGCACGGTGAGCCACACGCCACTTTGTCCATCCTTCACCGCCAGCCAGCCGTCCTTCTGCAGCACGGTGAGCCACACGCCACTTTGTCCATCCTTCACCGCCAGCCAGCCGTCCTTCTGCAGCACGGTGAGCCACACGCCACTTTGTCCGTCCTTCACCGCCAGCCAGCCGTCCTTCTGCAGCACGGTGAGCCACACGCCACTTTGTCCATCCTTCACCGCCAGCCAGCCGTCCTTCTGCAGCACGGTGAGCCACACGCCACTTTGTCCCTCCTTCACCGCCAGCCAGCCGTCCTTCTGCAGCACGGTGAGCCACACGCCACTTTGTCACGTCCTTCACCGCCAGCCAGCCGTCCTTCTGCAGCACGGTGAGCCACACGCCACTTTGTCCGTCCTTCACCGCCAGCCAGCCGTCCTTCTGCAGCACGGTGAGCCACACGCCACTTTGTCCGTCCTTCACCGCCAGCCAGCCGTCCTTCTGCAGCACGGTGAGCCACACGCCACTTTGTCCGTCCTTCACCGCCAGCCAGCCGTCCTTCTGCAGCACGGTGAGTCACACGCCACTTTGTCCATCCTTCACCGCCAGCCAGCCGTCCTTCTGCAGCACGGTGAGTCACACGCCACTTTGTCCGTCCTTCACCGCCAGCCAGCCGTCCTTCTGCAGCACGGTGAGTCACACGCCACTTTGTCCGTCCTTCACCGCCAGCCAGCCGTCCTTCTGCAGCACGGTGAGCCACACGCCACTTTGTCCGTCCTTCACCGCCAGCCAGCCGTCCTTCTGCAGCACGGTGAGCCACACGCCACTTTGTCCGTCCTTCACCGCCAGCCAGCCGTCCTTCTGCAGCACGGTGAGTCACACGCCACTTTGTCCATCCTTCACCGCCAGCCAGCCGTCCTTCTGCAGCACGGTGAGCCACACGCCACTTTGTCCGTCCTTCACCGCCAGCCAGCCGTCCTTCTGCAGCACGGTGAGCCACACGCCACTTTGTCACGTCCTTCACCGCCAGCCAGCCGTCCTTCTGCAGCACGGTGAGTCACACGCCACTTTGTCCGTCCTTCACCGCCAGCCAGCCGTCCTTCTGCAGCACGGTGAGCCACACGCCACTTTGTCCGTCCTTCACCGCCAGCCAGCCGTCCTTCTGCAGCACGGTGAGCCACACGCCACTTTGTCACGTCCTTCACCGCCAGCCAGCCGTCCTTCTGCAGCACGGTGAGTCACACGCCACTTTGTCCGTCCTTCACCGCCAGCCAGCCGTCCTTCTGCAGCACGGTGAGTCACACGCCACTTTGTCCGTCCTTCACCGCCAGCCAGCCGTCCTTCTGCAGCACGGTGAGCCACACGCCACTTTGTCCGTCCTTCACCGCCAGCCAGCCGTCCTTCTGCAGCACGGTGAGTCACACGCCACTTTGTCCATCCTTCACCGCCAGCCAGCCGTCCTTCTGCAGCACGGTGAGCCACACGCCACTTTGTCCGTCCTTCACCGCCAGCCAGCCGTCCTTCTGCAGCACGGTGAGTCACACGCCACTTTGTCCATCCTTCACCGCCAGCCAGCCGTCCTTCTGCAGCACGGTGAGCCACACGCCACTTTGTCCGTCCTTCACCGCCAGCCAGCCGTCCTTCTGCAGCACGGTGAGCCACACGCCACTTTGTCCGTCCTTCACCGCCAGCCAGCCGTCCTTCTGCAGCACGGTGAGCCACACGCCACTTTGTCCGTCCTTCACCGCCAGCCAGCCGTCCTTCTGCAGCACGGTGAGTCACACGCCACTTTGTCCATCCTTCACCGCCAGCCAGCCGTCCTTCTGCAGCACGGTGAGCCACACGCCACTTTGTCCGTCCTTCACCGCCAGCCAGCCGTCCTTCTGCAGCACGGTGAGTCACACGCCACTTTGTCCATCCTTCACCGCCAGCCAGCCGTCCTTCTGCAGCACGGTGAGCCACACGCCACTTTGTCCGTCCTTCACCGCCAGCCAGCCGTCCTTCTGCAGCACGGTGAGCCACACGCCACTTTGTCCGTCCTTCACCGCCAGCCAGCCGTCCTTCTGCAGCACGGTGAGTCACACGCCACTTTGTCCGTCCTTCACCGCCAGCCAGCCGTCCTTCTGCAGCACGGTGAGCCACACGCCACTTTGTCCCTCCTTCACCGCCAGCCAGCCGTCCTTCTGCAGCACGGTGAGTCACACGCCACTTTGTCCGTCCTTCACCGCCAGCCAGCCGTCCTTCTGCAGCACGGTGAGTCACACGCCACTTTGTCCGTCCTTCACCGCCAGCCAGCCGTCCTTCTGCAGCACGGTGAGCCACACGCCACTTTGTCCGTCCTTCACCGCCAGCCAGCCGTCCTTCTGCAGCACGGTGAGTCACACGCCACTTTGTCCATCCTTCACCGCCAGCCAGCCGTCCTTCTGCAGCACGGTGAGCCACACGCCACTTTGTCCGTCCTTCACCGCCAGCCAGCCGTCCTTCTGCAGCACGGTGAGTCACACGCCACTTTGTCCATCCTTCACCGCCAGCCAGCCGTCCTTCTGCAGCACGGTGAGCCACACGCCACTTTGTCCGTCCTTCACCGCCAGCCAGCCGTCCTTCTGCAGCACGGTGAGCCACACGCCACTTTGTCCGTCCTTCACCGCCAGCCAGCCGTCCTTCTGCAGCACGGTGAGTCACACGCCACTTTGTCCGTCCTTCACCGCCAGCCAGCCGTCCTTCTGCAGCACGGTGAGCCACACGCCACTTTGTCCCTCCTTCACCGCCAGCCAGCCGTCCTTCTGCAGCACGGTGAGCCACACGCCACTTTGTCCATCCTTCACCGCCAGCCAGCCGTCCTTCTGCAGCACGGTGAGCCACACGCCACTTTGTCCATCCTTCACCGCCAGCCAGCCGTCCTTCTGCAGCACGGTGAGCCACACGCCACTTTGTCCATCCTTCACCGCCAGCCAGCCGTCCTTCTGCAGCACGGTGAGCCACACGCCACTTTGTCCATCCTTCACCGCCAGCCAGCCGTCCTTCTGCAGCACGGTGAGCCACACGCCACTTTGTCCGTCCTTCACCGCCAGCCAGCCGTCCTTCTGCAGCACGGTGAGCCACACGCCACTTTGTCCATCCTTCACCGCCAGCCAGCCGTCCTTCTGCAGCACGGTGAGCCACACGCCACTTTGTCCCTCCTTCACCGCCAGCCAGCCGTCCTTCTGCAGCACGGTGAGCCACACGCCACTTTGTCACGTCCTTCACCGCCAGCCAGCCGTCCTTCTGCAGCACGGTGAGCCACACGCCACTTTGTCCGTCCTTCACCGCCAGCCAGCCGTCCTTCTGCAGCACGGTGAGCCACACGCCACTTTGTCCGTCCTTCACCGCCAGCCAGCCGTCCTTCTGCAGCACGGTGAGCCACACGCCACTTTGTCCGTCCTTCACCGCCAGCCAGCCGTCCTTCTGCAGCACGGTGAGTCACACGCCACTTTGTCCATCCTTCACCGCCAGCCAGCCGTCCTTCTGCAGCACGGTGAGTCACACGCCACTTTGTCCGTCCTTCACCGCCAGCCAGCCGTCCTTCTGCAGCACGGTGAGTCACACGCCACTTTGTCCGTCCTTCACCGCCAGCCAGCCGTCCTTCTGCAGCACGGTGAGCCACACGCCACTTTGTCCGTCCTTCACCGCCAGCCAGCCGTCCTTCTGCAGCACGGTGAGCCACACGCCACTTTGTCCGTCCTTCACCGCCAGCCAGCCGTCCTTCTGCAGCACGGTGAGTCACACGCCACTTTGTCCATCCTTCACCGCCAGCCAGCCGTCCTTCTGCAGCACGGTGAGCCACACGCCACTTTGTCCGTCCTTCACCGCCAGCCAGCCGTCCTTCTGCAGCACGGTGAGCCACACGCCACTTTGTCACGTCCTTCACCGCCAGCCAGCCGTCCTTCTGCAGCACGGTGAGTCACACGCCACTTTGTCCGTCCTTCACCGCCAGCCAGCCGTCCTTCTGCAGCACGGTGAGCCACACGCCACTTTGTCCGTCCTTCACCGCCAGCCAGCCGTCCTTCTGCAGCACGGTGAGCCACACGCCACTTTGTCACGTCCTTCACCGCCAGCCAGCCGTCCTTCTGCAGCACGGTGAGTCACACGCCACTTTGTCCGTCCTTCACCGCCAGCCAGCCGTCCTTCTGCAGCACGGTGAGTCACACGCCACTTTGTCCGTCCTTCACCGCCAGCCAGCCGTCCTTCTGCAGCACGGTGAGCCACACGCCACTTTGTCCGTCCTTCACCGCCAGCCAGCCGTCCTTCTGCAGCACGGTGAGTCACACGCCACTTTGTCCATCCTTCACCGCCAGCCAGCCGTCCTTCTGCAGCACGGTGAGCCACACGCCACTTTGTCCGTCCTTCACCGCCAGCCAGCCGTCCTTCTGCAGCACGGTGAGTCACACGCCACTTTGTCCATCCTTCACCGCCAGCCAGCCGTCCTTCTGCAGCACGGTGAGCCACACGCCACTTTGTCCGTCCTTCACCGCCAGCCAGCCGTCCTTCTGCAGCACGGTGAGCCACACGCCACTTTGTCCGTCCTTCACCGCCAGCCAGCCGTCCTTCTGCAGCACGGTGAGCCACACGCCACTTTGTCCGTCCTTCACCGCCAGCCAGCCGTCCTTCTGCAGCACGGTGAGTCACACGCCACTTTGTCCATCCTTCACCGCCAGCCAGCCGTCCTTCTGCAGCACGGTGAGCCACACGCCACTTTGTCCGTCCTTCACCGCCAGCCAGCCGTCCTTCTGCAGCACGGTGAGTCACACGCCACTTTGTCCATCCTTCACCGCCAGCCAGCCGTCCTTCTGCAGCACGGTGAGCCACACGCCACTTTGTCCGTCCTTCACCGCCAGCCAGCCGTCCTTCTGCAGCACGGTGAGCCACACGCCACTTTGTCCGTCCTTCACCGCCAGCCAGCCGTCCTTCTGCAGCACGGTGAGTCACACGCCACTTTGTCCGTCCTTCACCGCCAGCCAGCCGTCCTTCTGCAGCACGGTGAGCCACACGCCACTTTGTCCCTCCTTCACCGCCAGCCAGCCGTCCTTCTGCAGCACGGTGAGTCACACGCCACTTTGTCCGTCCTTCACCGCCAGCCAGCCGTCCTTCTGCAGCACGGTGAGTCACACGCCACTTTGTCCGTCCTTCACCGCCAGCCAGCCGTCCTTCTGCAGCACGGTGAGCCACACGCCACTTTGTCCGTCCTTCACCGCCAGCCAGCCGTCCTTCTGCAGCACGGTGAGTCACACGCCACTTTGTCCATCCTTCACCGCCAGCCAGCCGTCCTTCTGCAGCACGGTGAGCCACACGCCACTTTGTCCGTCCTTCACCGCCAGCCAGCCGTCCTTCTGCAGCACGGTGAGTCACACGCCACTTTGTCCATCCTTCACCGCCAGCCAGCCGTCCTTCTGCAGCACGGTGAGCCACACGCCACTTTGTCCGTCCTTCACCGCCAGCCAGCCGTCCTTCTGCAGCACGGTGAGCCACACGCCACTTTGTCCGTCCTTCACCGCCAGCCAGCCGTCCTTCTGCAGCACGGTGAGTCACACGCCACTTTGTCCGTCCTTCACCGCCAGCCAGCCGTCCTTCTGCAGCACGGTGAGCCACACGCCACTTTGTCCCTCCTTCACCGCCAGCCAGCCGTCCTTCTGCAGCACGGTGAGCCACACGCCACTTTGTCCGTCCTTCACCGCCAGCCAGCCGTCCTTCTGCAGCACGGTGAGCCACACGCCACTTTGTCACGTCCTTCACCGCCAGCCAGCCGTCCTTCTGCAGCACGGTGAGTCACACGCCACTTTGTCCATCCTTCACCGCCAGCCAGCCGTCCTTCTGCAGCACGGTGAGTCACACGCCACTTTGTCCATCCTTCACCGCCAGCCAGCCGTCCTTCTGCAGCACGGTGAGCCACACGCCACTTTGTCCGTCCTTCACCGCCAGCCAGCCGTCCTTCTGCAGCACGGTGAGTCACACGCCACTTTGTCCGTCCTTCACCGCCAGCCAGCCGTCCTTCTGCAGCACGGTGAGCCACACGCCACTTTGTCCATCCTTCACCGCCAGCCAGCCGTCCTTCTGCAGCACGGTGAGCCACACGCCACTTTGTCACGTCACAACACTGTGATGGAGCGCTGTGGAGGAGCCGGCTAACTCAATCACAGACTGGCCCGACACAGTGCCAACTGACAGTCAAACGAAATAGGTCACCTTCAACACGGGGGGTTTGAACTGCAGATAGCAGTTTGTAGCCCGTGTTGGGAAACTCCTATCTGCAAGTTTTCTTGACTGAAGACTCTCCAGCCGAATATATTTGATTTTTTTAGGCGAAGGAATGCGGTGCTTACGAAATAATGCAGTGCTTGCGATAGCCTGGGCAGAGGCTATACAATCAGCCAATCAGCTTGCACATACTGTGCTAGCAAGCGAACCGCCGGCCTCCGGTTGGCACTTCTCTAATGCGAGTCTATCCTTACGCGACTACTTTCGAATCTGATTGGCTGAGCCATTTTGTATCATTCGCGTGACGAGAGGACCCTGACTCAGAGAGTATGCATATAGTTTTGATAAACAATAATAATTTACGGCCTTCTGTCCTGAATCGGCGCGATATAAGGCCATTTTTGACAATATAAAAATAAATTATAGTTTACAATATAATCAAATCGTGTTTGGATTTTTTTTTATATCCAAGGTGAACTATTTCCTTTAACGCTTGTATTCAACAGCCTGTCCCTGGGGGCCAGACTGGTTATTGATTCGACACTGATTGAATCGATTGGAATCGTTCAATAAAAATTCATTGAATCAAAACATAATTGATTCACCACCAGATCTTTGATTCATGAATCGTGATTGAATGAAAACCCGCATCAAATCAAGGCTGATTGAATCAAAAGATTTAACGATTCAAGTACACTGGTAAATTGTGCAAATACATGCAGTACCAGTGGCTGCACTCATTTATACTGAAATACTATTGCTGTAACAATGTTTTAATTATTATATATATGCATGTTTCCATTTTGATTGATTTGACATAAATTCACCTAATATATTTCAATGTTGAATCAAACTCGAATGGATTAAAATATTTTGTTTTGTGGTTCTTTGAATCGGAATGAATCAATTCTCAAAATTGTATCCGTGAATCGAACGGTGATTGAATAATTCAGATTCCAAAATGAATCATGATGGAATCGTTCCAAAAAGGTTGAATCGATAACCAGTCTGGTCAGGGCACTGCGTGCTCCTACGCTGCCCGCTCTATTACTATATTGAGCTCTATCAAGTCATCCTGGTTATGGTTTTCGGGCCTATGTGATGTCAGAACGGATTTCATTTGATGCAGTCGTGTCCGAGCTTGCATCATCTGCATATATCACTATCCATTGGTAGATAGGTGATATTTTGCAGAGTTAATATAGCAGAAAAGTGGAACTTCCGTCACTGAGTTTACCCAGCATATCTACCCCGGAGTATCGAGTTCACCCGGCTCCCAACTTGCCCTGGTTTTGTAGCAGCGAGCCCACCTCTTTTTCGCAATAAAAACATCATGGCCTTCGTTCTAATCGGCCGACGGCGGCTCTATATGGGCCTCTAGCCGGTTCGACACACCACAATATACCCTCAAATTCCCCGCTCTCATTCCGCTCTCTGCAGGTAGTTACGCAGCTCACCACTGTACTGCCCCACACCTTCCCATCGCACGGCCCCTAGGGGGGGGGGGGGGGGGGGGGAGGCGGGTAGCCGGCGACGGCCTTGGCCGCTCACGACCCCATCACATAGACAATCACCAAACCTCATCTCCCACACAGACATCAACCGCCAGCACCCACACAGCCATCAGCTGGTACCCTCCGCGAAGCCCGTAGTCGGCATCAACCAACGTCAGCTGTCATCAACCGTCAACATCCGACATCGATATACCCACATCATCAGAGCTCATCCGACATCAGTGACAGCAGCCGACAGCAGCCGACATCGATACACCTACATCATCTGACATCAGAGCTCATCCGACATCAGTGACAGCAGCCGACAGCAGCCGACCTCAGCCGTCATCAGCCGACATCAGCCGTCATCAGCCGTCATCAGCCGTCATCAGCCGACATCAGCCGACATCAGCCGACATCAGCCGACATCAGCCGACATCAGCCGTCATCAGCCGACATCAGCCGACAGCAGCCGACATCAGCCGTCATCAGCCGACATCAGCCGACATCAGCCGTCATCAGCCGACATCACCTGACATCACCTATCATCTGACATGGGCGGACTGTCTGCTGCAGTCGATCTCGTCACCCTGGGGAGTCCTCTCCTGCCATGCCGCCGACGGCCTGGCAGCAGCGGCAGGGTCGACCTTGGCGCAGCCGGAGGCGAAGGCCCGGTTTGTTTACCCGCATAGCGCAGGACGGGGGCGGAGGCGGCGGCGGCGGCGGCGCGGGCGGGGGCGGGGGCGGCTGCCGGCGGGGGGCGGGGCGGGTCGCGGCAGGCCGGCGTTACCTGCCAGCATGGGGCCGCGGCGGGCCGCTCCCTGGACTGAATTGATTTGGGCAGGACTGACCGCAGCGGAGGACTGGACGCGGATGGAGCTGGCTCGAACGCCGCGCTCCAGTCCAGCTGAAATCTCCGCACTCCGCACAAACCAGAGATCATGCTGCCTACGTAAAGGATATATTTATGCTTATCATCCCCCATTTCTGTTACATGAAATGCGCGGTGTACGGAAAAATACACATATTAAATCAGGGTATGCTCTGCAAATATGTTAAATAATATTAATTTACTGATCACTATACATTATTTTTGGAACCAAGCCCAAAGTGTACATCATTCGAAGCGAGCGATGTGCTATCAGAATATTGCATCCCGACTGGAGAAAGCCTGCCTTACCATGCCAATCCTCACTGGCACCGACTCTCGGCTGACTCCCTGGTATCACCTGCACTGTGACGGCACCGACTGTGCCTGTCTCTCCGGGCAGGATACCCACTGTGGTGGCACTGACTCTGTCTGTCTCTCCGGGCAGGATACTCATTGTGGTGGCACTGACTCTGTCTGATACCCACTGTGGTGGCACTGACTCTGCCTGTCTCTCCGGGCAGGATACTCACTGTGGTGGCACTGACTCTGCCTGATACCCACTGTGGTGGCACTGACTCTGCCTGTCTCTCCGGGCAGGATACTCACTGTGGTGGCACTGACTCTGTCTGTCTCTCAGGGCAAAATACTCACTGTGGTGGCACTGACTCTGCCTGATACTCACTGTGGTGGCACTGACTCTGTCTGTCTCTCCGGGAAGGATACCCACTGTGGTGACACTGACTCTGCCTGATACCCACTGTGGTGGCACTGACTCTGCCTGTCTCTCCGGGCAAGATACTCACTGTGGTGGCACTGACTCTGCCTGATACCCACTGTGGTGGCACTGACTCTGCCTGTCTCTCCGGGCAGGATACTCACTGTGGTGGCACTGACTCTGCCTGATACCCACTGTGGTGGCCCTGACTCTGCCTGTCTCTCCGGGCAGGATACCCACTGTGGTGGCACTGACTCTGCCTGATACTCACTGTGGTGGCATTGACTCTGTCTGTCTCTCCGGGCAGGATACTCACTGTGGTGGCACTGACTCTGCCTGTCTCTCCGGGCAGGATACTCACTGTGGTGGCACTGACTCTGCCTGATACTCACTGTGGTGGCCCTGACTCTGCCTGTCTCTCAGGGCAGGATACTCACTGTGGTGGCACTGACTCTGACTGATACTCACTGTGGTGGCACTGACTCTGCCTGTCTCTCCGGGCAGGATACACACTGTGGTGGCACTGACTCTGCCTGATACCCACTGTGGTGGCACTGACTCTGCCTGATACCCACTGTGGTGGCACTGACTCTGTCTGTCTCTCCGGGCATGATACTCACTGTGGTGTCACTGACTCTGCCTGTCTCTCCGGGCAGGATACTCACTGTGGTGGCACTGACTCTGCCTGTCTCTCCGGGCAGGATACTCACTGTGGTGGCACTGACTCTGCCTGATACCCACTGTGGTGGCACTGACTCTGTCTCTCTCTCCGGGCAGGATAACCACTGTGGTGGCACTGACTCTGTCTGTCTCTCCGGGCAGGATACTCACTGTGGTGGCACTGACTCTGCCTGATACCCACTGTGGTGGCACTGACTCTGTCTGTCTCTCCGGGCAGGATACTCACTGTGGTGGCACTGACTCTGCCTGTCTCTCCGGGCAGGATACCCACTGTGTTGGCACTGACTCTGCCTGTCTCTCCGGGCAGGATACCCACTGTGGGGGCACTGACTCTGCCTGTCTCTCCGGGCTGGATATTCACTGTGGTGGCACTGACTCTGTCTGTCTCTCCGGGCAGGATACTCACTGTGGTGACACTGACTCTGCCTGTCTCTCCGGGCAGGATACTCACTGTGGTGGCACTGACTCTGTCTCTCTCTCTCTGGGCAGGATACTCACTGTGGTGGCACTGACTCTGTCTGTCTCTCCGGGCAGGATACTCACTGTGGTGGCACTGACTCTGCCTGTCTCCCCGGGCAGGATACTCACTGTGGTGGCACTGACTCTGTCTGTCTCTCCGGGCAGGATACTCACTGTGGTGGCACTGACTCTGCCTGATACTCACTGTGGTGGCATTGACTCTGTCTGTCTCTCCGGGCAGGATACCCACTGTGGTGGCACTGACTAATTCTGTCTCTCCGGGCAGGATACTCACTGTGGTGGCACTGACTCTGCCTGTCTCTCCGAGCAGGATACCCACTGTGGTGGCACTGACTCTGTCTGTCTCTCCCGGCAGGATACCCACTGTGGTGGCACTGACTCTGCCTGTCTCTCCGGGCAGGATACCCACTGTGGTGGCACTGACTCTGCCTGTCTCTCCGGGCAGGATACTCACTGTGGTGGCACTGCCTCTGCCTGATACCCACTGTGGTGGCACTGACTCTGCCTGTCTCTCCGGGCAGGATACCCACTGTGGTGGTACTGACTTTGCCTGTCTCTCCGGACAGGATACTCACTGTGGTGGCACTGACTCTGCCTGATACCCACTGTGGTGGCACTGACTCTGCCTGTCTCTCCGGGCAGGATACTCACTGTGATGGCACTGACTCTGCCTGATACTCACTGTGGTGGCATTGACTCTGCCTGATACCCACTGTGGTGGCACTGACTCTGCCTGTCTCTCCAGGCAGGATACTCACTGTGGTGGCACTGACTCTGCCTGATACTCACTGTGGTGGCACTGACTCTGCCTGTCTCTCCGGGCAGGATACCCACTGTGGTGGCACTGACTGCCTGTCTCTCCGGGCAGGATACTCACTGTGGTGGCACTGACTCTGTCTGTCTCTCCGGGCAGGATACTCACTGTGGTGGCACTGACTCTGCCTGATACTCACTGTGGTGGCATTGACTCTGTCTGTCTCTCCGGGCAGGATACCCACTGTGGTGGCACTGACTCTGCCTGTCTCTCCGGGCAGGATACTCACTGTGGTGGCACTGACTCTGCCTGATACCCACTGTGGTGGCACTGACTCTGCCTGTCTCTCCGGGCAGGATACTCACTGTGGTGGCACTGACTCTGCCTGATACCCACTGTGGTGGCACTGACTCTGCCTGATACCCACTGTGGTGGCACTGACTCTGTCTGTCTCTCCGGGCAGGATACCCACTGTGGTGGCACTGACAGAGTCAGTGCCACTGTGGTGGCACTGACTCTGTCTGTCTCTCCGGACAGGATACTCACTGTGGTGACACTGACTCTGCCTGTCTCTCCGGGCAGGATACTCACTGTGGTGGCACTGACTCTGTCTGATACCCACTGTGGTGGCACTGACTCTGTCTGTCTCTCCGGGCAGGATACTCACTGTGGTGGCACTGACTCTGCCTGATACTCACTGTGGTGGCACTGACTCTGCCTGTCTCTCCGGGCAGGATACTCACTGTGGTGGCACTGAATCTGCCTGTCTCTCCGGGCAGGATACCCACTGTGGTGGCACTGACTCTGCCTGTCTCTCCGGGCAGGATACTCACTGTGGTGGCACTGACTCTGCCTGATACTCACTGTGGTGGCACTGACTCTGCCTGTCTCTCCGGGCAGGATACTCACTGTGGTGGCACTGAATCTGCCTGTCTCTCCGGGCAGGATACCCACTGTGGTGGCACTGACTCTGCCTGTCTCTCCGGGCAGGATACTCATTGTGGTGGCACTGACTCTGCCTGATACCCACTGTGGTGGCACTGACTCTGCCTGTCTCTCCGGGCAGGATACTCACTGTGGCGGTACTGACTCTGTCTGATACTCACTGTGGTGGCACTGACTCTGCCTGATACCCACTGTGGCGGCACTGACTCTGTCTGTCTCTCCGGGCAGGATACTCACTGTGGTGGCACTGACTCTGCCTGATACTCACTGTGGTGGCACTGACTCTGCCTGTCTCTCCGGGCAGGATACCCACTGTGGTGGCACTGACTCTGCCTGTCTCTCCGGGCAGGATATTCACTGTGGTGGCACTGACTCTGCCTGTCTCTCCGGGCAGGATACTCACTGTGGTGGCACTGACTCTGCCTGATACCCACTGTGGTGGCACTGAATCTGCCTGTCTCTCCGGGCAGGATACTCACTGTGGTGGCACTGACTATGCCTGTCTCTCCGGGCAGGATACTCACTGTGGTGGCACTGACTCTGCCTGTCTCTCCGGGCAGGATACCCACTGTGGTGGCACTGACTCTGCCTGTCTCTCCGGGCAGGATACTCATTGTGGTGGCACTGACTCTGCCTGATACCCACTGTGGTGGCACTGACTCTGCCTGTCTCTCCGGGCAGGATACTCACTGTGGTGGTACTGACTTTGTCTGATACTCACTGTGGTGGCACTGACTCTGCCTGATACCCACTGTGGCGGCACTGACTCTGTCTGTCTCTCCGGGCAGGATACTCACTGTGGTGGCACTGACTCTGCCTGATACTCACTGTGGTGGCGCTGACTCTGCCTGTCTCTCCGGGCAGGATACCCACTGTGGTGGCACTGACTCTGCCTGTCTCTCCGGGCAGGATATTCACTGTGGTGGCACTGACTCTGCCTGTCTCTCCGGGCAGGATACTCACTGTGGTGGCATTGACTCTGCCTGTCTCTCCGGGCAGGATACTCACTGTGGTGGCACTGACTCTGCCTGATACTCACTGTGGTGGCACTGACTCTGCCTGTCTCTCCGGGCAGGATACTCACTGTGGTGGCACTGACTCTGCCTGTCTCTCCGGGCAGGATACCCACTGTGGTGGCACTGACTCTGCCTGTCTCTCAGGGCAGGATACCTACTGTGGTGGCGCTGACTCTGCCTGATACTCACTGTGGTGGCATTGACTCTCTCTGTCTCTCCGGGCAGGATACTCACTGTGGTGGCACTGACTCTGTCTGTCTCTCCGGGCCTGATACTCACTGTGGTGGCACTGACTCTGCCTGTCTCTCCGGGCAGGATACTCACTGTGGTGGCACTTACGCTGCCTGATACTCACTGTGGTGGCACTGACTCTGCCTGTCTCTCCGGGCAGGATACCCACTGTGGTGGCACTGACTCTGCCTGTCTCTCCGGGCAGGATACTCACTGTGGTGGCACTGACTCTGCCTGTCTCTCCGGGCAGGATACCCACTGTGGTGGTACTGACTCTGCCTGTCTCTCCGGGCAGGATATTCACTGTGGTGGCACTGACTCTGCCTGTCTCTCCGGGCAGGATACTCACTGTGGTGGCACTGACTCTGCCTGTCTCTCCGGGCAGGATACTCACTGTGGTGGCACTGACTCTGCCTGATACTCACTGTGGTGGCACTGACTCTGCCTGTCTCTCCGGGCAGGATACCCACTGTGGTGGCACTGACTCTGCCTGTCTCTCCGGGCAGGATACTCACTGTGGTGGCACTGACTCTGCCTGTCTCTCCGGGCAGGATACCCACTGTGGTGGCACTGACTCTGTCTGTCTCTCCGGGCCTGATACTCACTGTGGTGGCACTGACTCTGTCTGTCTCTCCGGGCAGGATACTCACTGTGGTGGCACTGACTCTGTCTGTCTCTCCGGGCAGGATACCCACTGTGGTGGTACTGACTCTGCCTGTCTCTCCGGGCAGGATATTCACTGTGGTGGCACTGACTCTGCCTGTCTCTTCGGGCAGGATACTCACTGTGGTGGCACTGACTCTGTCTGTCTCTCCGGGCAGGATACTCACTGTGGTGGCACTGCCTCCGCCTGATACTCACTGTGGTGGCACTGACTCTGCCTGTCTCTCCGGGCCTGATACTCACTGTGGTGGCACTGACTCTGCCTGTCTCTCCGGGCAGGATACTCACTGTGGTGGCACTGACTCTGCCTGTCTCTCCGGGCAGGATACTCACTGTGGTGGCACTGACTCTGCCTGATACTCACTGTGGTGGCACTGACTCTGCCTGTCTCTCCGGGCAGGATACTCACTGTGGTGGCACTGACTCTGTCTGTCTCTCCGGGCCTGATACTCACTGTGGTGGCACTGACTCTGTCTGTCTCTCCGGGCAGGATACTCACTGTGGTGGCACTGACTCTGTCTGTCTCTCCGGGCCTGATACTCACTGCGATGGCACTGACTCTGTCTGTCTCTCCGGGCAGGATACTCACTGTGGTGGCACTGACTCTGTCTGTCCCTCCGGGCCTGATACTCACTGTGGTGGCACTGACTCTGTCTGTCTCTCCGGGCAGGATACTCACTGTGGTGGCACTGACTCTGTCTGTCTCTCCGGGCCTGATACTCACTGTGGTGGCACTGACTCTGCCTGTCTCTCCGGGCAGGATACTCACTGTGGTGGCACTGACTCTGTCTGATACCCACTGTGGTGGCGCTGACTCTGTCTGTCTCTCCGGGCAGGATACTCACTGTGGTGGCACTGACTCTGCCTGATACTCACTGTGGTGGTACTGACTCTGCCTGTCTCTCCGGGCCGGATACTCACTGTGGTGGCACTGACTCTGCCTGTCTCTCCGGGCCTGATACTCACTGTGGTGGCACTGACACTGCCTGTCTCTCCGGGCCGGATACTCACTGTGGTGGCACTGACTCTGCCTGTCTCTCCGGGCCTGATACTCACTGTGGTGGCACTGACTTTGCCTGTCTCTCCGGGCCTGATACTCACTGTGGTGGCACTGACTCTGTCTGTCTCTCCGGGCAGGATACTCACTGTGGTGGCACTGACTCTGCCTGATACTCACTGTGGTGGCACTGACTCTGCCTGTCTCTCCGGGCCTGATACTCACTGTGGTGGCACTGACTCTGCCTGTCTCTCCGGGCAGGATACTCACTGTGGTGGCACTGACTCTGCCTGATACTCACTGTGGTGGCACTGACTCTGTCTGTCTCTCCGGGCAGGATACTCACTGTGGTGGCAGCACATAGTCGACGATCTCGATCAGCTCGAGGATCTGTCCTGGTCGTCCCATGTCGGCAGCGTGCCCTGCCCTGTCCCTGCCCTGCCCTCCACGGCGTCTCGTCCCCTCCCAGTCCACGGCACTTCGTCTCTCCTCGCACTGTTCGTCACACACTCTGCTCCTGCTGCGTCACTCGAAACCCGACCACGCAACACCACAGTCCACACCCCCTGGCCGAATATCAGCCACACGCACACACACCCACACACACGGGCCGCAGTCGTGCCAGCGACAGGAGAGACTAGTCACCCTCGCTGTCCTCACTCTTCAGCCTGTAAATCGCACTGCTAGTCGAGCACCCGTTTCACACTGACGAATCTGAGACGACGTTCGGCGGTACGGGCACGGCGATCCGGCCTCCCGTCAACACGGCTCGCGTCGGTCCCCGGCGGATATGTTCGTCTCGCTGAGCCAAGTCGATGCCGTTAATCTCACGCCACTTCCCGTCACCAGAAAAGCGCTGGGCGGCTGTCAGAAGTTCGCTGGGTGCCACTCTGTGCCGCTTCAAGAAGCTCTCGGGCGGCTGTGGCAGCTGCGGTCTTCTATCTGAGCGGCTGTGGCAGCTGCGGTCTTCTCTCTGGGCGGCACTCTAAGCGGCTATCTGAGTTCTGCCCGTCTCCTGGGGATTGCGGCGGCTACGGCGGCTCTCGACCTGCTCCGCGTGGCAGGGCGCCGACAGCACTGCCGCGTGCTGCAGCCAGCCGACCCAGCCGACCCAGCGCGGCGGCAGCTGCCGTCAGGCCGACCGACGTCACCGGGCCCGAGAGAACGCCGGAGAGCGGCGTAGAGCGGGGGAGAAGACGGGGTAGAGCGGCGGAGAGGAAACGGGATAGAGTGGCGGAGAGGACGGGGTAGAGCGGAGGGGAGGAAACTGGGTAGAGTGGAGAGGTGACGGGGTAGAGCGGAGTGGAGGAAACTGGGTAGAGTGGAGAGGAGACGGGGTAGAGTGGCGGAAGAGAAAGGGTAGAGCGGGAGGAGACGGTAGAGTGGAGAGGAGACGGGGTAAAGTGGCGGAGGAGAAAGGGTAGAGCGGGGAGGAGACGGGGTAGAGCGGAGGAGAGGAAACGGGGTAGAGCGGAGAGGAGACGGGGTAGAGTGGCGGAGAGCGGGTAGAGCGGAGAGAAGACGGGGTAGAGCGGCAGAGAGCGGGAGAGAGCAGGGGAGACGGGGTAGAGCGCGGAGGAGACGGGTTAGAGCGCGGAGGAGAGCGACGGAGGAGACGGGTAGAGTGGCTGATGAGAGCGAGCGGGGTAGAGCGGTGAGAAGCCGAGGTAGAACGGTGGAAGGCAGCGGTTAGAGCGAGGAGGAAAAGGAGTGGGTCAGTGAAAGAATGGGGCTGATGAACGACGAGGCGACGAGGAAGAGCGGAGAGGTGAGTTAGAGTGGGAAGGAAGCAGAGCAGAGCAACGGTATCAACCAGGGAGACAGCGGCATAAAGCCGGGAGCGACAGCGGCATGAACCAGGGAGACACAGCGGCATAAAGCCGGGAGCGACAGCGGCATCAACCAGGGAGACACAGCGGCATAAAGCCGGGAGCGACAGCGGCATCAACCAGGGAGACACAGCGGCATAAAGCCGGGAGCGACAGCGGCATCAACCAGGGAGACACAGCGGCATAAAGCCGGGAGCGACAGCGGCATGAACCTGCAGGAGCCGCCCAGCCCCGGCCGTTCAGCCAGGACCTGCCGTTCAGCCAGGACCTGTCGTTCAGTCCTCTCTCCATTCCCTCGTCCCGCCAATCTGTCACGGCGCCGTTCCGGACACTGCTGACGCTGCCAGGTCGTCGACACGTCGCCTCCGACGCTAATACGGGAGCGGCGGCGGCGGCGGCGGACAGGCGGCTCCGATCCATCTCCGATTCTGTGACGCTGCCTCCGCCGGCGGCAGTCAGAGCGACGCGCCGCACTGCGGCACGGGGGTGTCGCGCCACACCCAGCGAGCTTCGAGTCGTCACAGAACAGCAGGCAGCAGGCTGATGGACCTGATGGTACCTGCAGTGGGATGAGGTATTCTGGGAGGCAGAATCCAGTGGTTTGCACCAGGCAGAGCTATGATGTGAGTCGCCCGGCAGGCAGTATCACGTACCCCACCAGGCAGTATCAGGTGCCCCACCAGGCAGTATCACGTTCCCCACCAGGCAGTATCACGTGCCCCACCAGGCAGTATCACGTGCCCCACCAGGCAGTATCACGTGCCCCACCAGGTAGTATCACGTGCCCCACCAGGCAGTATCACGTGCCCTACCAGACAGTATCACGTGCCCCACCAGGTAGTATCACGTACTAAGCTACTATTTAGATGCACCCATCAGGTTGGAATCTATATATTTCTCCAGCTGACCCGGCTGGACCGGAGCTCAGCGTGCGAGCCGTTACTCTGCCTCATGGCATGCCCCGCTGTTTATGTTAAGTCTCATGTCACCTCGGGATAGATCGTATCACATCCTATTACATGTATTGCACCGATGTCGGTAGGCTACGTTATCGATTGTACTCAGTTTATATTCATGATACATCGCTTGACGCCTCTCATATAGCATCAACGCATCAAGGCATCGGGTGGGGCTGTTACTCTAGATACTCAAGATATGTGGCATGCGATAGTCTTGCTGTTGCTCATACATTGCTAACATATTCACATCGCATTATGTTGCCACCTGTAAGTATACGTGAAGTCCTGTCTCTGCAGTCAGTGCTGCACATTGGCCTGTAATTTAATCAGATTGACGCTCTTCTATAAATCAATCAGACTCAACACTCAAACATAAATTATAATTAAATCACCATTACTGTCAAACATATCCTCTCTAACAAGGAGAGGCAAATACATTTCTTCATTTTCTAAATAAAGATGGTTCAGATTGGAAGATACTGCTAAGCTAGACTAAAATGTACCGTAGTCATACCAACGACCATCGCATCACACTCACATTGGTCTCATATGGTCTCAAGGATTACAACTGCACAGCTATCGTATCTTAACAACTAAGCCATCCGAGCTGATGCCTTAAGAGGCCAGCCAATGAAGCGATTCATTGGTTTATAATGAGGCTTTTAGAAGGGACACATTATTTTTGTCCAGTCTCCAGGCGTCTTCAGTGACGGATAGTCGCTCTGCAAACAGTTACAGAGCTATCGGAAATCGACGCACGTCCAAACGAGCAGCGCAGAGCCCCCGACGCCCTCGCGGACGGACGCGACTCTAATCAGACTCACGGAAGCGACTCTAATGCTCCACGGACTTAGCAACAGAGATGCTCCACAAGAGACTACACTGTAACTCTGAATCCCAACGTCTGTGATGCATTCAATCAAAAAACCAAGCGGAATATGCACCATTGATGTAGATGGAAACTTCTCCGATTCAAATGAGTGGTGATACTCGTAACTAAAATCTTCAGAAAGCTCCTCAGCTAGTTGGCCAAAAATACAGGCATGAGGCATCTTTCCAGCCAGTCCGCCAGCCATCTAGCCAATCCTATAGTCTGTGTCAGCCAGATTCCGCTGGCTGGCTAGACTGACTAGTTAGACTAGACGAGCCTACAGTAACGCAAGAGGTTATATACAGACATTTCACCGCTCGTGTGCTTATGCATATTCCGCCTGTCATGGCTGTAGGCAGATATGCATCTCAGACATCCAGCGATATTAATTCGGTAAACGTCTTACCATCTGATTACCAGCTTCGGCTATCTCGTTACTTCACCGTGCTTACAATCTGAGCATTTGCATCCAAGCCTGATATTTATCACCGCTGACAAGAGCATGGCTGATTCCACACCCAAATTCGACCAGTGCCTGACTCCAGCCCCTCCACATCCCACAATCTCCTCTGGATCGCCAACAGCACACCTCGCTCCCCGGTGATAGCTCAGAGTGGCAGTCAGACGGGAGGGGTGTCCGGACCCCCTGAGGCGCTCCTAACGAAGGACGTTTGCCGCCGTCCCTCCCCGCGGCCCGCGAGGTCGAGAGACCCCTCAGAGACGCGCGAGGCACCTTCGCTCCAGTGTTTGTTTGCGAGGCTGATTATTTATGATGATGCGCTCGCTGTAGATTATTCATGCGGCGGAATTCCCAGCCGAAATCAGAATCGCAGTGGCCGGGGCGTGCTACGGAGGTCGGAGTAGGGCACAGAGTGCAGAGGTCGGAGTTGGGACCACGTATAGTGCAGAGGTCGGAGTAGGGCACAGAGTGCAGAGGTCGGAGTTGGGACCACGTGGTGCAGTGGTCGGAGTTGGGACCACGTGGTGCACTGGTCGGAGTTGGGACCACGTATAGTGCAGGGGTCGGAGTTGGGCCAACGTAGTGTACTGGTCGGAGTTGGGACCACGTATAGTGCAGGGGTCGGAGTTGGGACCACGTATAGTGCAGAGGTCGGAGTTGGGACCACGAAGTGCAGTGGTCGGAGTTGGGACCACGTATAGAGCAGGGGTCGGAGTTGGGACCACGCATAGTGCAGGGGTCGGTGTTGGGACCACGTGGTGCACTGGTCGGAGTTGGGACCACGTATAGTGCAGGGGTCGGTGTTGGGACCACGTGGTACACTGGTCGGAGTTGGGACCACGTATAGTGCAGGGGTCGGAGTTGGGACCACGTATAGTGCAGGGGTCGGTGTTGGGACCACGTGGTACCGGGGTCGGAGTTGGGACCACGTATAGTGCAGGGGTCGGTGTTGGGACCACGTGGTGCACTGGTCGGAGTTGGGACCACGTGGTACCGTGGTCGGAGTTGGGACCACGTATAGTGCAGGGGTTGGTGTTGGGACCACGTGGTGCACTGGTCGGAGTAGGGACCACGTGGTGCACTGGTCGGAGTTGGGACCACGTATAGTGCAGGGGTCGGTGTTGGGACCACGTGGTGCACTGGTCGGAGTTGGGACCACGTATAGTGCAGGGGTTGGTGTTGGGACCACGTGGTGCACTGGTCGGAGTTGGGGCCACGTGGTGCACTGGTCGGAGTTGGGACCACGTATAGTGCAGGGGTCGGAGCTATGACCCAAGCAGTGCACAGGTCGAAGACTCTTCGCCAATCGCTTGATAGTTTAACGTTCTTCGCCGGGTATTTCGTGACTTCTGTTTGTGTACGGGTACATTTTTTCATTTTTTATTTATCTATTCATCACCAACAGGTCCATAAACCCACTAATAGGTGAAGTCAAGAAATACGACAAACCAAATACACACGAACATATACAATACTAAAATACTAAAATCACATCACAACCATAGCAACATCAGATGGGATTGTCTCTGACATATGACCATGTGACCGGGTATACGGCTGTTTGTGGGAGGCTCACAGCTTGGTATGCTCCTTCTGAAACCTACTTATCTTTGTTGAAACACAGCCGACACTGTACTGTACTCACGGGCTCGGCACCATGTCCAGTTCGTCCGCAGGGACCGACCTGACGGCCACCGTGTTGGCGATGGGAGGAGACGGCGACTCTGAAACATCGAGGGAGACGGCGTCAGTGACACGGTAGACACGACGTCAGTGACACGGTAGACAGGACGTCAGTGACACGGGTAGACACGACGTCAATGACACAGGGAGACACGGCGTCAGTGACACGGGGAGACACGACGTCAATGACACAGGGGAGGGGGAAGGGGGGACGACGTCAGTGACACGGGGAGACACGGCGTCAGTGACACGGGGAGATACGGCGTCAGTGACACGGGGAGACACGACGTCAATGACACAGGGGAGGGGGAAGGGGGGACGACGTCAGTGACACGGGGAGATACGGCGTCAGTGACACGGGGAGACACGGCGTCAGTGACACAGGGGAGGGGGAGGGAGACGTCAGTGACACGGGAGACACGGCGTCAGTGACACGGGGAGATGATTCAATGACAATGTCAGGTTGAAAGAAAAGTGCCGAAAATAAGTGCCGAAAATCTCAATGCTAACCCGGCATTGACTGGGGTCTCAGCCGAACGCCATTGGAAATGAAGTGAAATAAACGGGGGAGCGTTAAACGCCCCCCTCCTGGTTATCTTCCGAACCAATGATCGCAGCGAGACGCACAAGGCGGAATTCGAAAGCTCTCAATGAGACGAATCTAAAACATGCTACAAATTTCAAAGTGAGGTCAAATTTCAGGTCACGGTCAGGTCAAAGGTCAAAATCGCCGTATTTGAGTTTATGGGCCATACTTTCCATCCAAAGCCTTCGAATACGACCATGATCACCCAAAGTGCTGCCAAAGGTATGATACACATCCCGCATGAGCTAAAGTGAGATTGTTGGCCGAGGTCAAGGTCAAGGCCAGGTCACAAAAGGTCACTATGCTCAAAATAGCTACGGAAGTCATGCAACACATGTTTTATGAGTTATTTTCCTCGTATAATTCGTTAGTGATAGTCATTTTACCACCTGACTTAATTTATGTGAAGTCAATGTCAAGTTCAGGTCAAGTTCAGGTCAATGAAGGGCAACATTTTATTGATAAATCTAAATCAAAAAGTGATGTTTCTAGACCAGCTTTGGCTCAGAAATACAGTGGTACCATTTATTTGTCTGCATCTGGTCAATAAAAACCTAAAATAGCCATTTGTAAATATGACGTCATGAGTTACTCATACTTTAGATACCATCAGTCAGTCACAAATGGTGATATCATTCTGAAATGTGGTATGGTAGTTAACCATATGTGGTTCTCTGAAGTCTGACACATATTTCGTCTTTTTGAATATCTTTGACAAATTTGATTTTGAGGGCATTTTCCCCAAAAAACTTTTTGATTTTTTTTTGGGGGTAAAAAAACAAAATTGGCGAAAATCCCAGATAGCCATGTTGTAGCCCTTGCTATTTGCTATCTTCTGACGTTTTTGAATTGCATTTTACTCGAAATATGGCATTTGTTCGGTCTGTTACATTTTAGCTGATTTTGGTGTAAAACTCGTGTGTAGTGACGTCACTAAATCGCTATAACTCGAACATTTCCGACGAAATTGCTTTATTTTTTCACAGAAGACGTAAACGTGATTTAGAAGAAGGTAGCCGAAGTTTCACGTTGACAGCTCTATTGGTTTGTGAGATATTACGAAAATTAATAAGAGGGGGGGGGGGGGGGCGTTAAACGCCCCCCCAGTCAATGGCGGGTTAACAAGCATGGGACACGATCTGCATAACAACAAAAGACGTTGCGCATCGCTGCCCCCGCTCCCGTATCATGGCCAGCATTCTGCGAGTGGACGAAAGCTAACTAGCAGTTTATCCGATATATTGGCTATATTGACCTATTATGTCGCATGCAGAAACGCCGTTTTGTGTGTCGCACCAACACCGGATTCATCATGTCACAATGCTGTAACTTGGCTCCACAAGGCGCACTGCTTCCGACCTGGCAGATGCCGTCACTACCGGCAACGTCAGACAATTAGTTCAGATGACGTCAGCCAGACTGCCGCCGCCGACAGCTCCGTCAGCGCCGGTGACAGCGCTGCCCGCGGCTGTCCTCCCGCGTCAGGACAACACGAGATCAGTCTCCAGCAGCGCGTCAGGACAACACGAGCCAGTCTCCAGCAGCGCGTCAGGACACCACGAGCCAATCTCTAGCAGCGCGTCAGGACAACACGAGCCAGTCTCTAGCAGCGCGTCAGGACAACACGAGCCAGTCTCTAGCAGCGCGTCAGGACAACACGAGCCAGTCTCTAGCAGTGCGTCAGGACAACACGAGTCAGTCTCTAGCAGCGCGTCAGGACAACACGAGTCAGTCTCTAGCAGCGCGTCAGGACAACACGAGCCAATCTCCAGCAGCGCGTCAGGACAACACGAGCCAGTCTCTAGCAGCGCGTCAGGACAACACGAGGTCAGTATCTAGCAGCGCGTCAGGACAACACGGGCCAGTCTCTAGCAGCGCGTCAGGACAACACGAGGTCAGTATCTAGCAGCGCGTCAGGACAACATGAGCCAGTCTCTAGCAGCGCGTCAGGACAACACGAGCCAGTCTCTAGCAGCGCGTCAGGACAACACGAGTCAGTCTCTAGCAGCGCGTCAGGACAACACGAGCCAGTCTCTAGCAGCGCGTCAGGACAACACGAGCCAGTCTCTAGCAGCGCGTCAGGACAACACGAGTCAGTCTCTAGCAGCGCGTCAGGACAACACGAGTCAGTCTCTAGCAGTGCGTCAGGACAACACGAGCCAATCTCCAGCAGCGCGTCAGGACAACACGAGCCAGTCTCTAGCAGCGCGTCAGGACAACACGAGGTCAGTATCTAGCAGCGCGTCAGGACAACACGAGCCAGTCTCTAGCAGCGTGTCAGGACAACACGAGCCAGTCTCTAGCAGCGCGTCAGGACAACACGAGCCAGTCTCTAGCAGCGCGTCAGGACAACACGAGCCAGTCTCTATCAGCGCGTCAGGACAACACGAGGTCAGTATCTAGCAGCGGCGGTGACCACCATGCAGACTCGGCACCGCGCCAGACGCCCTGTCCCGTGTCCAAGTGTCCAAGTGTCCAGCCTCGTCAGGTGAGGCCTGTTTTGCACTATTTTGATACACCACCTGTGACAGCCTGGCCGCGAGACATGCATCTCCTTCTCTAGTGGGCTGCGGGCGCCGCTCACCGACACCGGGTCAAACTCGGCTAACTCACCGACAGCTGGACAAACGCAGCTAACTCACCGACAGCTGGACAAACTCGGCTAACTCACCGACAGCTGGTCAAACTCAGCTAACTCACCGACAGCTGGACAAACTCAGCTAACTCACCGACAGCTGGACAAACGCAGCTAACTCATCGACAGCTGGACAAACGCAGCTAACTCATCGACAGCTGGACAAACGCAGCTAACTCACCGACAGCTGGACAAACTCAGCTAACTCATCGAGTCTGTGGATGACGTCGACCGACGACCAGCATTGATACATCGCACCCAACCATGGCAAGTTGACAGTTGTCACGATACGAGTAGAAGGGTAATGCCGGAAAGTATACGTCATAAAAAGGACATAATTACTTAGCAGTGTGACTAAGCACACCAAGGACTACGGATTCTGCTGTGACTGTGACTACGCATTTTAGTCTTTGTGACTTGAGGTGAAATCGACGGAATCCTAGATTTTATTTTTCCTTGCGGGCGTTTCAGCAAAGGGAGAACTAACCACGGAATGAGCTGTATTCCTCTCCGTGAGTGACAATAACATGGCCTACCACTGTGAACATTTTGACCAAAACCGAGTCATTCGCCCTAGATCTGAATAAACTCAGCTATCCTGCATTATTCGGAAGGTCGATGTATCAAACCTCTGTCACCTTCACACACACACACAGATCAATCTCCCCGTGCGACACCACGACTCGCTCGCGCTCTATCGCCATATAAGGTCATGTTCGACGCTACCATGCCCACGTGCAGTGTGCAGCGCGCACCGTGTGTGGGGTACAGCGGTGACAGGTCAGGTGTTTCGGCAGCTCGCTCGCCAGTCAGCCTGGCGACTCTCTCGTCACCGTGCAGTTCTCCTGACCGATCTATACCCTCTCACGCACAGTTGGAGACCAGCCACCGCTCGTCCAGTGACGTCACCATGCAGTTCTCCTGACCGATCTATACCCTCTCACGCACAGTTGGAGACCAGCCACTGCTCGTCCAGTGACGTCACCATGCAGTTCTCCTGACCGATCTATACACTCTCACGCACAGTTGGAGACCAGCCACTGCTCGTTCAGTGACGTCACCATGCAGTTCTCCTGACCGATCTATACACTCTCACGCACAGTTGGAGACCAGCCACTGCTCGTTCAGTGACGTCACCATGCAGTTATCCTGACCGATCTATACACTCTCACGCACAGTTGGAGACCAGCCACTGCTCGTTCAGTGACGTCACCATGCAGTTCTCCTGACCGATCTATACACTCTCACGCACAGTTGGAGACCAGCCACTGCTCGTTCAGTGACGTCACCATGCAGTTCTCCTGACCGATCTATACACTCTCACGCACAGTTGGAGACCAGCCACTGCTCGTCCAGTGACGTCACCATGCAGTTCTCCTGACCCATCTATACACTCTCACGCACAGTTGGAGACCAGCCACTGCTCGTCCAGTGACGTTGCAGTTCTCCTGACCCATCTATACACTCTCACGCACAGTTGGAGACCAGCCACTGCTCGTCCAGTGACGTCACCATGCAGTTCTCCTGACCCATCTATACACTCTCACGCACAGTTGGAGACCAGCCACTGCTCGTTCAGTGACGTCACCATGCAGTTCTCCTGACCGATCTATACACTCTCACGCACAGTTGGAGACCAGCCACTGCTCGTTCAGTGACGTCACGATGTACGACTGACCTCAGCATATGCAAATTAAAACTTCTTGTCAGTGGACTGAGTCTTTCTAGGCAATACGTAAAACAGTCGGTCAGAGTCATCTGCCAGTCTAGGTACCTACGCAAGCGAAGTACACGTATCAGCTGGCTAGTCAGAGGTAGTGGATGGCAGTTGAGGTCAGCTGGCCAGTCAGCTGGCTGTCAGACGCGTTTGAAGTAGCTCTGTGTTTGTGTCGCTATAATTATCACTTTTTGCCGTTGCGAGTTATATCTTTTTTTTCTTTATACGATTCTTGAAGATCTGATTTATCTACGGAAGCAAGTTTGCAGCCACTGGGATACCGTAAGTGTTGATAGAAACGCAAATCAAAATGTGCAACAGTTAGAGAGATTTCAATGTTTGCTGCTTATTCGCTGAAGCCAAGATCCGGAATAACCCGTTGTTATTTATCTCGGCACTGACTGAACGTGACTTTGTGACTGCGGCACCTACTATCTGATTATCGGCTTATTGCCGGGTCGTCTCATCATGACCATGATTATAAATGAGCTGCTTTGCTACATGCTTTGTAAGATCGACAGCGTTCCTATTGATGTGCTTGTAAAGTTGGCCAGTTACATTTTTCTGATGATGAGGTTGAGGCAGCCAAATGTCTTCTGTGTGACCATGTTGATGAGTCTATCAGAGTTGGAAATCGGCGGGGGTAGAAAAAAAAGAATATGCACCTTGATGGTATCACAAAGATGATCGTTGAATGCGACAGGGATCGGCTCCCGAAGTTTGTCGCCCTCGACTTGACCAAACTCCCTCCTACCACTGTTGATTGCATTGACGTAAGCGCTCTGATGCGCAAGCAGCAGCTTATGGACATTGAGATGTCTACGATGAAAAACATGATTCAAGATATCCTGAAGGTCACGGCGTACACATCCAAGAAAGTTGAAGAGGCTGTGGTCAGCAGGTCCTCATTTGACAACGGTTCTCAGGGTAATCCCTCTGAACATTCTGTGCAAACTTCTAGTCTGCCAACCACGATGACGTACGCTGATGTTGTCCAGGATTCCTCTCCCATCCTCGTGATGGTGAGTGGAGAAAGGAGGACCATATCGTCGGCATAGTACAAGTGATTTAAACTACCCTGGCAGTGACATCCAAAACCACAATTTGGTCGAGAAGAGTGGATAATCCATCAGTGTACACATTAAACAAAAAGGGAGATAGAATGCCACCCTGTCTAACACCATGGGAGACAGCAAATCCTTCCGACAAGGCGTTACCCCAAAGAACATGAAATCGATGTGACTCATACCAGGAACAAATCAATTTCACCAAATGATCCATACCCCTATCCATACCCCTATCAAGCAACTTGTCAAATAGTTTCCAGTGATAGCTAACCGTGCGAAGAGAAGAGGGGTAATGCGCCGGCTCCTAGACCACCTGCTGCCGCGTCGAGTACCGCTGCACTTGGTGCAGCTGTTGTTCCGGGCAGTGCTGCCAGTGTGAAGCCACCGCGGACTGTTAAGTCTTCCGCTGTAATTGGAGCTAAGAAGTCTGGATCCATCAAGGCTGTGGCGACCGTCAAGCGGTTCTCCATGTTCATGTCGCGGCTCCCGCCGGGTACTGGCGAGGACGCTGTTCCTACGTTCCTACGCTCCTACGTTCTTGAGCAATCTGGTGCGGAGGATGTGACGGCGGAGAAGCTGCCGACCCGTTTCGACAGCTACGAGTCTTATCGCCTAGACGTCACCAACCCGTCTGCAAAGGTGCACCTGCTTGACCTACAGCTATGGGCTCAAGGACTGGTCGTCCGGCGCTTCTTCCAGAAACGTCGGACTGTGGGATCCGCCGCTGGGTGGCCTACGCGTGAGTCGGGCAGAAACGCATGATTTCTTCGCTTCTTGTAACTCGAATGTGTATTCTTATATTCATCATGCTCCAAATTAGTACGTACAACTGCCAGTCGTCAAGCGTAATGCTGGCGGAATTCACAAGTTGTGTGAAAGCTCAGCTATAGTTGTCTTGCAGGAACACTGGCTTTTCCCTTCTTCACTAAATAATATTCACAATTATTTATTTTCTTTCGGCCTTTCGTCGATTTATCCGTCGGCCGGCCTGATGAGGGGAAGACCGTTCGGTGGAGTTGCCGTGCTGTGGCGTAATGCTCTTGCTTCGCGCGTTAAGCCCATGACTTATGACGATGATCGCATTGTAGGCTTAGAATGCAACCTAGGTGGCACTAAAATTATTTTGATTGGAGTATACTTGCCCTATAGTACACACCTGAATTTTGACAGATATGTATATTACTTGGCCAAACTAAAAACCATAATTGACGACTTTGACTCGCCTTATGTGTGCTGGGTGACTTTAACGCGGACATAGTGAAAGCGACTGAGTTTGGCAAAGAGCTTGAGTCATTTTGTAATGATTTCCAGTTATCCATTGCGGATGTCATGCATCTCCCTGGTAATTCCACGACACATGTTATGACGGACATGACACGGAGTCATGGCTCGACCATATCGTCTGTACTAAAGGCTTCCTTGAAGTTATCAGTGGTATTGGCATTGATCACGCTATTTTAAGTTCTGATAATTTTCCCGTATTCATCAAAATTGAAATTCAGGGTTGTGATCTCAATTCTGATATTTCTGGTGCAGGAATGGATGAGAGGTGAGTCGTCGACTGGGCTTCATTGGGACCAGACGACCTCCAGGTTTACGCCTCTGATGTAAAAGATAGTTTGGATCAAATTGATGTACCGTATGAATTGATCCACTGTGGCGCTTGCTCCCGAATTGATCACTGTAGTGTTATTAATACATATCACGAACACGTAATTACAAGCCTAAGAAGAGCCTCTGAGGCGACAATATCGAAATTTAGGTTGCAAAACAAGACGGAATATTCCTGGCTGGAATTAATTTGTTCAGGACAGTCATATTCTTCTTTGTGATGTTTATGCATTATGGGCACTAGTGGGCAAACCCCGGGATGGATATTTTTATCGTCAACTACGCTTAGCGCGGTCACGGTTTAAATATGCATTACGCTATTGCTTGCGCCATGAAAAGGAATTGAGGGCTAAGTCTCTGGCGGACAAACTTTTTAAAAATCCTTACAATATGGCTGCATTCTGGAAAGAGGTGAAAATGCTGAATAGCAGCCCGCCTCTCGCTCCATCGATTCACGTCATCTCGGGTGAGGGAAATATTGCTGACATGTGGAGGGATCATTTCTCAGAAATTTTGAATAGTGTGAGACATACAAAATGTAAATAATTTGTTCTACAGCGATTCTCAACAGTAAGCCATGACTTTTAATGTATTTCTGTCCCTGAAGTTGCTAAGTCTATTGCTGAATTATCATCGGGTCGTTCTAGCGGTAACGACCGGCTCAGTGCTGAGCATTTTAAATTTGCTGGTGTTTCCTGTGCAACGCATTTGTCCTTATGTTTCACGATGATGGCTAAACATAGCTATGTACCGTATTCATTTGCGAAGGTATTGATACCTATTGTAAAAGACAAAACTGGTAAATTAACTGAGAAAGATAACTACCGGCCAATTACCGTGCCAAGTGTCAGCTCCAAAATTTTGGAAAGGACCATTTTTAACCGCTGTTATGCACATCTTCACATGGGTCATCATCAGTTTGGTTTCAAAGAGAATCACTCAACTGATATGGCCATCTATGCGCTGAAAGAGATACCATATTATTATTTGCGTAATAGCAGTCCGGTCTTCTTATGCTTCCTCGACGCACGTAAGGCGTTCAACCGGGTAAATCACTGGAAACTATTTGACAAGTTGCTTGATAGGGGTATGGACACTCATTTGGTGAAATTGCTTTGTTTCTGGTATGAGTCGCAACAATTTCATATTCTTTGGCGTAACGCCTTGTCGGAAGGATTTTCTGTCTCCAATGGTGTGACACAGGGTGGCATTCTATCTCCATTTTTGTTTAATGTGTACACTGATGGATTATCCACTCTTCTCGACCAAAGTGGTTTTGGATGTCACTAAATCACTTGTACTATGCCGACGATATGTTCCTCCTTTCTACGACCCCATTTGGCCTGCAAAAAAAACTCTATATTGGTGCAGATTATGCAAAAGATCATGATATTCTGTTTAATACTAAAAAGACCGTTTGCATGGTCATGCTAGCTAGGAAATTTCGTAGCATGATTCTTCTTCGGATCACACTATGTGGTTATGCACTAAATTTTGTTGATGATTATAAATATCTTGGCTATCGAATTTCAAACGCATATACCAGAGCCGATGACTCGGAAATTCGTCAACAATATCGATCATTATGTTGCAGGGCCAACTCACTCAGCCGCAAATTCGCTATGTGCACGTACTCGGTAAAGAGATATTTGTACAATACCTTTTGCTCGAACGTCAGTTGCATGCATCTGTGGGATTCGTTTCATATGTCTGATCTAAAGAAATTCAAGATGTGCTTCAACAACGCTGTTAGAATGTTCTTTGGCTACGATAGGTTTCGCAGTGCCTCCAATATGTTCGTGCAAGAGCGCATCTCTGGTTATGATGCGATGTAATGCAAATCGGTGTGGAACTTTGTGTCGCGTATGATGAAATCGGATAATCGTATAATGTCATCGTTGTTTTATAGTGACTTGGCCTGCACTTCTTCGATTAGGAAAGTATGGTCAAAGGCGTTGCATGGCTGTTGAGTGTTGAACTTGAGTGTGGAACTTTAGTTTTGTATGGCTGTTGAGTGTTGCAAGCTGTTTTTTTTCTTCTCTCTTTTCTATGGACCAGTCTGCCAATAAAGGAATATCTCTCTATCTCTCTCTGTCTCGGTCTCGGTTTCGGTCCCGGTCCCCCCTCTCTCTCTCTCTCTCTCTCTCTCTCTCTTTCTATCTATCTCTATCTCTATCTCTATCTCTATCTCTATCTCTATCTCTATCTCTATCTCTATCTCTATCTCTATCTCTATCTCTATCTCTATCTCTATCTCTATCTCTATCTCTATCTCTATCTCTATCTCTATCTCTATCTCTATCTCTATCTCTATCTCTATCTCTATCTCTATCTCTATCTCTATCTCTATCTCTATCTCTATCTCTATCTCTATCTCTATCTCTATCTCTATCTCTATCTCTATCTCTATCTCTATCTCTATCTCTATCTCTATCTCTAGCTCTAGCTCTAGCTCTAGCTCTAGCTCTAGCTCTAGCTCTAGCTCTAGCTCTAGCTCTAGCTCTAGCTCTAGCTCTAGCTCTAGCTCTAGCTCTAGCTCTAGCTCTAGCTCTAGCTCTAGCTCTAGCTCTAGCTCTAGCTCTAGCTCTAGCTCTAGCTCTAGCTCTAGCTCTAGCTCTAGCTCTAGCTCTAGCTCTAGCTCTAGCTCTAGCTCTAGCTCTAGCTCTAGCTCTAGCTCTAGCTCTAGCTCTAGCTCTAGCTCTAGCTCTAGCTCTAGCTCTAGCTCTAGCTCTAGCTCTAGCTCTAGCTCTAGCTCTAGCTCTAGCTCTAGCTCTAGCTCTAGCTCTAGCTCTAGCTCTAGCTCTAGCTCTAGCTCTAGCTCTAGCTCTAGCTCTAGCTCTAGCTCTAGCTCTAGCTCTAGCTCTAGCTCTAGCTCTAGCTCTAGCTCTAGCTCTAGCTCTAGCTCTAGCTCTAGCTCTAGCTCTAGCTCTAGCTCTAGCTCTAGCTCTAGCTCTAGCTCTAGCTCTAGCTCTAGCTCTAGCTCTAGCTCTAGCTCTAGCTCTAGCTCTAGCTCTAGCTCTAGCTCTAGCTCTAGCTCTAGCTCTAGCTCTAGCTCTAGCTCTAGCTCTAGCTCTAGCTCTAGCTCTAGCTCTAGCTCTAGCTCTAGCTCTAGCTCTAGCTCTAGCTCTAGCTCTAGCTCTAGCTCTAGCTCTAGCTCTAGCTCTAGCTCTAGCTCTAGCTCTAGCTCTAGCTCTAGCTCTAGCTCTAGCTCTAGCTCTAGCTCTAGCTCTAGCTCTAGCTCTAGCTCTAGCTCTAGCTCTAGCTCTAGCTCTAGCTCTAGCTCTAGCTCTAGCTCTAGCTCTAGCTCTAGCTCTAGCTCTAGCTCTAGCTCTAGCTCTAGCTCTAGCTCTAGCTCTAGCTCTAGCTCTAGCTCTAGCTCTAGCTCTAGCTCTAGCTCTAGCTCTAGCTCTAGCTCTAGCTCTAGCTCTAGCTCTAGCTCTAGCTCTAGCTCTAGCTCTAGCTCTAGCTCTAGCTCTAGCTCTAGCTCTAGCTCTAGCTCTAGCTCTAGCTCTAGCTCTAGCTCTAGCTCTAGCTCTAGCTCTAGCTCTAGCTCTAGCTCTAGCTCTAGCTCTAGCTCTAGCTCTAGCTCTAGCTCTAGCTCTAGCTCTAGCTCTAGCTCTAGCTCTAGCTCTAGCTCTAGCTCTAGCTCTAGCTCTAGCTCTAGCTCTAGCTCTAGCTCTAGCTCTAGCTCTAGCTCTAGCTCTAGCTCTAGCTCTAGCTCTAGCTCTAGCTCTAGCTCTAGCTCTAGCTCTAGCTCTAGCTCTAGCTCTAGCTCTAGCTCTAGCTCTAGCTCTAGCTCTAGCTCTAGCTCTAGCTCTAGCTCTAGCTCTAGCTCTAGCTCTAGCTCTAGCTCTAGCTCTAGCTCTAGCTCTAGCTCTAGCTCTAGCTCTAGCTCTAGCTCTAGCTCTAGCTCTAGCTCTAGCTCTAGCTCTAGCTCTAGCTCTAGCTCTAGCTCTAGCTCTAGCTCTAGCTCTAGCTCTAGCTCTAGCTCTAGCTCTAGCTCTAGCTCTAGCTCTAGCTCTAGCTCTAGCTCTAGCTCTAGCTCTAGCTCTAGCTCTAGCTCTAGCTCTAGCTCTAGCTCTAGCTCTAGCTCTAGCTCTAGCTCTAGCTCTAGCTCTAGCTCTAGCTCTAGCTCTAGCTCTAGCTCTAGCTCTAGCTCTAGCTCTAGCTCTAGCTCTAGCTCTAGCTCTAGCTCTAGCTCTAGCTCTAGCTCTAGCTCTAGCTCTAGCTCTAGCTCTAGCTCTAGCTCTAGCTCTAGCTCTAGCTCTAGCTCTAGCTCTAGCTCTAGCTCTAGCTCTAGCTCTAGCTCTAGCTCTAGCTCTAGCTCTAGCTCTAGCTCTAGCTCTAGCTCTAGCTCTAGCTCTAGCTCTAGCTCTAGCTCTAGCTCTAGCTCTAGCTCTAGCTCTAGCTCTAGCTCTAGCTCTAGCTCTAGCTCTAGCTCTAGCTCTAGCTCTAGCTCTAGCTCTAGCTCTAGCTCTAGCTCTAGCTCTAGCTCTAGCTCTAGCTCTAGCTCTAGCTCTAGCTCTAGCTCTAGCTCTAGCTCTAGCTCTAGCTCTAGCTCTAGCTCTAGCTCTAGCTCTAGCTCTAGCTCTAGCTCTAGCTCTAGCTCTAGCTCTAGCTCTAGCTCTAGCTCTAGCTCTAGCTCTAGCTCTAGCTCTAGCTCTAGCTCTAGCTCTAGCTCTAGCTCTAGCTCTAGCTCTAGCTCTAGCTCTAGCTCTAGCTCTAGCTCTATCTCTATCTCTATCTCTATCTCTATCTCTATCTCTATCTCTATCTCTATCTCTATCTCTATCTCTATCTCTATCTCTATCTCTATCTCTATCTCTATCTCTATCTCTATCTCTATCTCTATCTCTATCTCTATCTCTATCTCTATCTCTATCTCTATCTCTATCTCTATCTCTATCTCTATCTCTATCTCTATCTCTATCTCTATCTCTATCTCTATCTCTATCTCTATCTCTATCTCTATCTCTATCTCTATCTCTATCTCTATCTCTATCTCTATCTCTATCTCTATCTCTATCTCTATCTCTATCTCTATCTCTATCTCTATCTCTATCTCTATCTCTATCTCTATCTCTATCTCTATCTCTATCTCTATCTCTATCTCTATCTCTATCTCTATCTCTATCTCTATCTCTATCTCTATCTCTATCTCTATCTCTATCTCTATCTCTATCTCTATCTCTATCTCTATCTCTATCTCTATCTCTATCTCTATCTCTATCTCTATCTCTATCTCTATCTCTATCTCTATCTCTATCTCTATCTCTATCTCTATCTCTATCTCTATCTCTATCTCTATCTCTATCTCTATCTCTATCTCTATCTCTATCTCTATCTCTATCTCTATCTCTATCTCTATCTCTATCTCTATCTCTATCTCTATCTCTATCTCTATCTCTATCTCTATCTCTATCTCTATCTCTATCTCTATCTCTATCTCTATCTCTATCTCTATCTCTATCTCTATCTCTATCTCTATCTCTATCTCTATCTCTATCTCTATCTCTATCTCTATCTCTATCTCTATCTCTATCTCTATCTCTATCTCTATCTCTATCTCTATCTCTATCTCTATCTCTATCTCTATCTCTATCTCTATCTCTATCTCTATCTCTATCTCTATCTCTATCTCTATCTCTATCTCTATCTCTATCTCTATCTCTATCTCTATCTCTATCTCTATCTCTATCTCTATCTCTATCTCTATCTCTATCTCTATCTCTATCTCTATCTCTATCTCTATCTCTATCTCTATCTCTATCTCTATCTCTATCTCTATCTCTATCTCTATCTCTATCTCTATCTCTATCTCTATCTCTATCTCTATCTCTATCTCTATCTCTATCTCTATCTCTATCTCTATCTCTATCTCTATCTCTATCTCTATCTCTATCTCTATCTCTATCTCTATCTCTATCTCTATCTCTATCTCTATCTCTATCTCTATCTCTATCTCTATCTCTATCTCTATCTCTATCTCTATCTCTATCTCTATCTCTATCTCTATCTCTATCTCTATCTCTATCTCTATCTCTATCTCTATCTCTATCTCTATCTCTATCTCTATCTCTATCTCTATCTCTATCTCTATCTCTATCTCTATCTCTATCTCTATCTCTATCTCTATCTCTATCTCTATCTCTATCTCTATCTCTATCTCTATCTCTATCTCTATCTCTATCTCTATCTCTATCTCTATCTCTATCTCTATCTCTATCTCTATCTCTATCTCTATCTCTATCTCTATCTCTATCTCTATCTCTATCTCTATCTCTATCTCTATCTCTATCTCTATCTCTATCTCTATCTCTATCTCTATCTCTATCTCTATCTCTATCTCTATCTCTATCTCTATCTCTATCTCTATCTCTATCTCTATCTCTATCTCTATCTCTATCTCTATCTCTATCTCTATCTCTATCTCTATCTCTATCTCTATCTCTATCTCTATCTCTATCTCTATCTCTATCTCTATCTCTATCTCTATCTCTATCTCTATCTCTATCTCTATCTCTATCTCTCTATCTCTATCTCTATCTCTATCTCTATCTCTATCTCTATCTCTATCTCTATCTCTATCTCTATCTCTATCTCTATCTCTATCATCTCTATCTCTATCTCTATCTCTATCTCTATCTCTATCTCTATCTCTATCTCTATCTCTATCTCTATCTCTATCTCTATCTCTATCTCTATCTCTATCTCTATCTCTATCTCTATCTCTATCTCTATCTCTATCTCTCTATCTCTATCTCTATCTCTATCTCTATCTCTATCTCTATCTCTATCTCTATCTCTATCTCTATCTCTATCTCTATCTCTATCTCTATCTCTATCTCTATCTCTATCTCTATCTCTATCTCTATCTCTATCTCTATCTCTATCTCTATCTCTATCTCTATCTCTATCTCTATCTCTATCTCTATCTCTATCTCTATCTCTATCTCTATCTCTCTATCTCTATCTCTATCTCTATCTCTATCTCTATCTCTATCTCTATCTCTATCTCTATCTCTATCTCTATCTCTATCTCTATCTCTATCTCTATCTCTATCTCTATCTCTATCTCTATCTCTATCTCTATCTCTATCTCTATCTCTATCTCTATCTCTATCTCTATCTCTATCTCTATCTCTATCTCTATCTCTATCTCTATCTCTATCTCTATCTCTATCTCTATCTCTATCTCTATCTCTATCTCTATCTCTATCTCTATCTCTATGCTCTATCTCTATCTCTATCTCTATCTCTATCTCTATCTCTATCTCTATCTCTATCTCTATCTCTATCTCTATCTCTATCTCTATCTCTATCTCTATCTCTATCTCTATCTCTATCTCTATCTCTATCTCTATCTCTATCTCTATCTCTATCTCTATCTCTATCTCTATCTCTATCTCTATCTCTATCTCTATCTCTATCTCTATCTCTATCTCTATCTCTATCTCTATCTCTATCTCTATCTCTATCTCTATCTCTATCTCTATCTCTATCTCTATCTCTATCTCTATCTCTATCTCTATCTCTATCTCTATCTCTATCTCTATCTCTATCTCTATCTCTATCTCTATCTCTATCTCTATCTCTATCTCTATCTCTATCTCAATCTCTATCTCTATCTCTATCTCTATCTCTATCTCTACTCTCTATCTCATAATCTCAACTATCTCTATCTCTATCTCTATCTCTATCTCTAATCTCTATCTCTATCTCTATCTCTATCTACTCACTCTCTATCTCACTCTCATATCTCTATCTCTATCACTATCTCATATCTCTATATCTATCTCTATCTCTATCTCTATCTTATCTCTACTCTCTATCTCTCTCGCTCTATCTTATCTTATCTCTATCTCTATCTCTATCTCTATCTCTATCTCTATCTCTATCTCTATCTCTATCTCTATCTTATCTCTATCTCTATCTCTATCTCTATCTCTATCTCTATCTCTATCTCCTATCTCTATCTCTATCTCTATCTCTATCTCTATCTCTATCTTATCTCTATCTTATCTCTATCTCTATCTCTCTCTCTATCTCTATCTCTATCTCTATCTCTATCTCTATCTCTATCTCTATCTCTATTCTATCTCTATCTCTATCTCTATCTCTATCTCTATCTCTAATCTCTATCTCTATCTCTATCTCTTTCTTATCTCTATCTCTATCTCTATCTCTATCTCAATCTCTATCTCTTTCTCTATCTCTATCTCTATCTCTATCTCTATCTCTATATTCTATCTACTATCTCTATCTCTATCTCTATCCTCCTAATCTCTATCTCTATCTCTATCTCTATCTCTATCTCTATC